>RXID01014830.1:0-133921 GCA_005019695.1 Trichopus zeylanicus subsp. travancoricus | reverse complement strand
ATCATATTGTGACCACAATTCTTTATAGTAAAGAAACTCTTAAGATGAAAAATGTGACAACTAGTCTTCTTTCTAATGAGAGAAGGAGAAACTCCAACATTAATATGGAGTTTGGTGAAGGATTGGTGGCTCATGAAAGAGGAAGATTAAGAGAACGTGGAGAAGGCAAACAATGGTCCAAATTAAAATTGAAGGTAAAAGTACAATGTTATTCATGTAAGAAGTATGGCCACATTAGACGGTATTGCCCTGAACGTGGAAAGATAGAGTCCTCCAATATGGCGATGGCAATAGTGGATGATACTTTTGAGAATAGTGAGGATAGAGACATTCTTGCAGTATCCGTAGAAATCGACACTTTTGGTAAGTGGATTTTAGATTTTGGTAGTTCTTATCATATTTGCTCCAGGAAGGATTTGTTTACTTCTTATGAGGAGAATAAGAATAAAAGTACTATTTGGTTGGGCGATAATTCAACCTGTGAGATCGTTGGTATGGGAACAGTCAAAATTCAGATGTTTGATGAAGCGATTCGTACTCTTACTAGAGTGAGGCATGTCCCCAAGATGCGAAGGAATCTAATTTCACTTGGTGTACTAGACTCAAAAGGCTGCAATTATTCAACAAGAGATGGAGTCATGAAGGTGACACGTGGTATTAGAATCTTGATGAAAGGTGAGAAGTGCGGCAATGTTTATCGATTAATAGGGAACACCATTGCAGGTGGAGTTCCGATGGCTACAGTAGTGATAAGGAAGCATGATACTCAGAGTAATTTGATGGGAGATAAACATTCTCCTCGAATTACTTTTACTACAACAATAGACACAGGTCATCCAAAAAGCTTTCAAAAGTACAAGACTGTAGGAATGAAGAGCAAATTCGAGGTCGGCTCAAGCTCGCATCTTGCGATTAGCTAAATAAGCTAGTAGCCCAAGAGCAGAGGCTGGATGAGAGATGACGATTAAAGATTCATGATAGTGGCACACCCGAGTTCAAGCCAAGGTGGAGATTATTGAGTTTTAGGTTTCTCGAACTCGAATTAGAGTTTGAGTTAAAGTAGGAATCTAAAGTTGGATTTAGATTTCTGATTGATTTGTAATATTAGGAGTTATAATTAAAGTAAAACTCAGACTCAATAAGGGTTTATAAATATACTATAATACATAGGAGTTAGGTATGGTGGCGTAGTATTGAGGTTGAATTAGAGAGAAATAGAGAGAGAGTGTCGACTCTCGTGTGTGGGTCTTTCTAGTATTTTTTGGTGGTATCTCGTGGTGGTTCCTCATGGTGCTCTCTTGGAGATTCTCTCTGAAGGTGGAGGCATTGCCGAGACTTGGTGAAAGAGTTTAGTTGAGTAAGAAAGAGTGAAGTCTTTCTTGTAGACTCTTGTAAAAGCCTTTTCTTTTAAGAGTGGATCTTTTGTTGTCTTATCTTGTTATTTTCTTTTATCTTGTATTACTTCTCATTTCTTGTGTTGTTTGAGACAAGGTGATTCGTGAACCTTCCGTTACAAATCCCAACAAAAAATATATCAAAATCAAAAAACTTATCACCTACACCACATTGGCTATAAGAATACTTCAAAATTAATAAAGTTATCACCTACACCTTATTAGCTATGAAAAAAGCACTTCAAAATCAAAAAAGTTATTGCCTACATCTCATTGGCTATAAAAATACTTCAAAATTAATGAAGTTATTGCCTATGTCTCATTGGCTATGACAACACTTCAAACTAATGTAGTTATCTCCAATGCCTTATTGGTTATTGAAAATATTCTAACCCCAAATGAGATTATTGTCTATACTTTATTGGGTATAAAAATACTTCAAACTCATGGAGTTATCTACAATATCTTATTAGCTAAGAGAAATACTTTAACCCCAAATGAAGTCATCTCCAATGCCTTATTGGTTAATAAAATGCTTCAAACTCATGAAATTATCTCCAGCACCTTATTGGCTAACAAAAATACTCTAATCCTAAATAAAGTTATTTCTAATGCCTTATTGTATAATAAAAATGCTTCAAACACATGGAGTTATCTCCAATTCCCTATTGGCTAATGAAAATACTTCAACATCAAATGAAGTTATCTCTAATATCTTATTAGCTAACAGAAATGCTTCAAACTCATAGAGTTATCTCCAGTGCCTTATTAGCTAACGGAAATGCTCTAACCCTAAATGAAGTTATCTCTAATCCCTAATTGGCCAACAAAAATACTTCAAACTTATGTAGTTATCTCCAATGCCTTATTGGCTAATGGAAATACTCCAACTTAAATAAAATTATCTCCAACGTCTTATTGGCCAACACAAATACTTCAAACTTATGGAGTCATTACTAATGGCTTATTGGCTAATGAAAACAATCAAACCCAATAAAGTTATCTTTAATACCTTATTGGCTAATGAAAATACTTCAAAACTCATGAAGTTATCGCCAATGTCTTATTGGATAACAGAAACACTCCAACCCAATGCAATTATCTCCAATGTCTTATTACACTCCAAATAACGAGGGTATCTCTAATACCTTGGTAGCTAATGAAAACACTTAAAACTTATGGAGTTATTGTCAATGTCTTATTATCTAACACAAATATTTCAACCCAATGAAATTATCTCCAACGCCTTATTGGCTAATGAAAATACTTCAAATTCATGAAATTTTCTCCAACACCTTATTGGCCAATGGGAACACTTCAAACCAACGAAGTTATCACATATGCCTCATTGGCGAGGATCACTTCAACTAAATGAAGTCATTACTTGCACCTCATTGACTACAAAAACACTTCAACTCAAGAAGTTATTACCAAAACTCAAAGCTATCAGAAGTAGGCTAATCTTGAGAAGCATCAAAACACTTTTCTCATCTCCTTCTGTACCCCTTCGGATGATACCATCAATATTTGTCCAGGATCTAGTCAAGACCTATCCGCATCAGGCACTACATGATCCAGCGCATGGGAGTGGGGTAGCAGCTCCTATCAGAACTTCTTTCCACTCCTCTCTTTTTCTTTTTATTGTTATATTTTCTATAATTTCATGCTGAAATTTATTGTAAAGTGAGGGTATCTCCTTGCTTAAGCCATATATCATTTTTTATATCAATTAAATAATGTTTTTCTTATCTTTTTGTATCTCTATTTATTAGTTAGGTTTCTTCATTTAGGAGATTTCTAATAACCATTGAGGTAATTAATTAACAATAGGGGCTTGCACCTATTGAAAGTCAAGGTTTCCACACCATTTGATTGTGCAATCAAATTAAATACACTTGGATTTATGCATCGAGATCATTCTTCAAGGTCTCCAACATCCTGAGTTCCCAATTCCGATCCCATAATCATATGAATGTTTGGTACCAACTATGCTAATTGATGCCCTAGATATTGTTCAAACTAATGATGCTTGGTATTTAATATCGAATGTGTCTTAAAGAAATATTTTGGTTTAATTAGGTTGCTAATTATGCACATGTTGCTTCTTGCTCTATGTTCTTTAATTTGCTTGTCCAATTTTTCAATATGTTATTATAATTGTAGCAATATTTTCTTTTCATTGATAGTTGAGCAGATCTGAGATTGAAGAAAATTTAACAATCCCCAAAATAATATCATTGGAGGTATTAGTGGACCATAATCCCAGAACTTATATTCAATAGTGGTTACCAAACAAATTTAAAATATGCTCTAGGGTAGATTGTTGATCAAGTTCTATTACTTTATAATGGTACTATATGCAAATTTGAGTTTGATGGATGTGACTTGATAGAAAGATTCAGAAGTGGATATTAGTTTCTAGTGGTTCTTTCAAAGAATTGTTTCAAGGAGTTGTTCTCAGCTTTTATTTTTGATGGCCATACCAAATACCTTCTTGTCTATTTAATTGCATGCATTAAACTATTTAGAGTTGCATTCCAATGAAACTGACTTCCTTGTGTATCCAAGGGCTTTTCCAATCTGAGAACTCTTCTTCTTCTTCATGATGTTTCAATCACTGATGATAAATTTGCAACTCTGATATCAAGGTGACCACTTTTGAGGAAATTAGTTCTTTCTAAACTTGATACTTGTACTCATCCCAATGTTAATGCTCCTAATTTGATAGAATTCATTTTCGTGTGTGGTTGCCCCCACTTCTTTCTACTCCATTTGTTTATTTTAAGAACTAGTTTCATAGTGATAATGAGCATTTGAAGATATCTATTAGCAACAATCTGTAACTTGATTGAAATTGAAGATTATTATGTTAGAAGTAAATTGCCTGTGATAATATCCTTTATTGTGAGTTCCTTGTATGACATGGCTCACCTCTTTTTACTGTGCTTCTTTTGCAATTGTTGGCTAAAGGCAACTTTTTTAGAAGGCTTCTATTTGAAAAACTAAAACTATAGCGGATAGCTTTTAGGACAATAATTCAAAGATCTATGACTTCTTTCAGAGTTCCCCCTTCATAGAAGAGCCTCCAGTGGAAGTATCCTCTTCTCCTAAAATTAGTTTACTTTGTGCTTAGAAAAGTTGCTTTTCCTATATTTTACAATGTTGTCCATCGTGTTAAAGAGCTTCCTCATATGAAATAACTATGCCTATTGTTAGCTTTTAAAGTGCTTGGATTTTGAGCCTGATAATCTCGGATCCATGAAGGTGGTTGAAATAGATGGTGAAAATGTGAATTTGGAGTTCACAAAGTTTGTGCTTGCCAATGCATTATTTTTGGAGAACTTTAGCATCTTTCTAGAGGAAGATTGGCATATTTTTTCTAGTGAGTGTGATGATTGAACTATATAGGCTATGCCAACATCTATGTTGCAAGACTTATAGAGCCAAGGCACAACTTGGATGGGGGCTGAGGTAGTTCCACCGATTGGTATTTTAGCCAATTCAACAAACCAAACTCCCATCGTTGGGCTCCTCAATTTGTACTAAGGCTGATGGATGACTCCAGTTGGTAATCATGCGGATCTATTATGCTAAGATAGGAGGGAGTTGATATCCAAAAACTTTAGTGCCATGGCATTGATTACAAAAACCTAACAACCTGGTGATATGGCAATTATAATGAAGGCTCATGGAGTTGGTGACGTGATAAGAGTTCCAAAGGCTTGTTGAGGTGATGACATGGCAAGTGCCATACACAGAGGTTTGCTAAGCTAATGACATGGTAAGGACCATGGAGGCTTGTCTAGCTAATGATCTATCATGCCCATAGAGACTTGCTAAAACAATGATGTGGCATAAGTTGATGATGGCGCATAAGTTGATGACTGCTAATGACGACATGACAGAAGTTATTCTCCTTAATTGTGTAGGCATTTTTTCATACAAATGAGTGGGTTTTAAATGAGGTAGCTGAGTTAGTGGGAACATGCACCACCAATTTGCATGTTGATGATTGGCCATAAATTCTTCATGGGGAGTTGGAGAAGGCAACAAGACTTTCTCCTACCTCTTTGGCTTTGGAGCAATTTTCACATGTTGTGTGTCCCACTTTGGAGGAGAACACTCACTTCCCGAGTGTACCTTCTGCATGTAACTCCTCATGTTTTAGAATTGAAATATCCTATAAAGGGAGAAGGATTATGCCTTTCTTTCCTTTCTTCCATCTTGCATTCATGCTCTTTTTCTCTCTTGCTTTCTCTTCATTCTTTCCCAGTTTCTCTCTTCCATCAAACCACAATGTTTTAGAAGGTGAACAAGACCAATGCTTTTGGCTACTAGCATTGTTGCATGGCTAGCATTGCACTTGCTCTAGTTGCTCTTGTTGTGGTAATCACTTTTGCTACTAGTTCCTCCAACCAAGGTCAATGTCCTTTATCTAATTCTTACAAATTTAGCAAGCTTGTGCTTTAGCACTGTGAGCTTCTAGGTTTCTCCTATGTTGACTATTCCTTTTGGGCTAATTATGCAAACATTGAAGGATCCCTTCATCTAGTGGTCCTCGTCCATCGGGACATCCTATGCAATCAAAACATTGATGACCTCATCAACTAGTTTGGGCTCCCTACTAGCAAGAGGGAGATTATGTGGTGGAGGAAGGTGGAGGAATCTAAAGCAATTGGTCATATTGAGTTGAACTTGTTAGGTAGTATTTTGAGGTAGGGCTCCTCTTCCCTATCGCATAGTTATCAATGATGTGTTGATGAGCTTCAATCTATCTCCTCACCAAATTGTTCAAAATTCTTGGTGAGACTGTGTCACATTCTTAACATGTGCATTGTTGAGGGAGTGGAGCCAACTGTGCCTTTATTTTGGGAGGCCTTTACTGCTAAGATAATTGGGGATGGTGGTACTTTACTACCCTTTTGGGCAAGAAGTCATTCAACAACCATAGGGGGAAGAACCACAATCAGACCAAATACCCTTTGGTGATTCACTTTTCTAAGGACCTCAACTTGAAAGCTTGTATCTTACTCTAAAATGTTAAAGTTCACACATTGCATTGAGTAAAAAAGTGTCAAATCTTTTTTATAACTATTGGAACAAAAATCTAGTCATTGGGAATCAACCCTAGCTTTTTTTTACTAAGTTTAGATGACCAAACTTATTTTTCAATATGTTCCAATAGTCAAAAATTCAGACGTTGAGTTTTGTCTTGACATGTTCAGACAACCAAATACAATGTTAGAATAGCTAAATCTAAGGTTCAGACAAATAGATTTGTCGACAAGAAAGCTTGCTTTTCATCTACTAAGTTCTAATAATCTAAATGTGATAATCCAACTATTCAGTTTGGATGACCTAATTGATATAGAAAATCAGTTTAAGATAATATTACAAATCATGATTAAATATCTATTTGACATATTAGTAACTTAAATTGGACAAATGCAAAATAGGTCAATAAAGATGTTTCTAAGTTAATTAAGGTGTCAAATAGAGATCTAAGAATTTAACTATTAAATATTTGATTCAACATAAAAATGAAGGCTAAACATAGTCAATTAAAGTCAATACCACATCTTGAGCATTCTTAAACTCTCTATTTTATCTTCAAGCTTCATCTTCAAATTGTCATCATCCTTTTATCCTCAAATCAAACTCTCTCAAGCCTCTAAACTTTGATTCAAGTTCCAACTTCATCTTGACTCTTCAACTCTTCTAGTCTCCATCTCTCTTCTCATTCTTGCTCAAATAATCTTCCATCAAAATTCAGAGCATCATCGATTAGATTATTGATTTAGCCATTGAGGTATCTGAAATTGAATTTATATTATCTTTTTGACAATTCTTTTGATCATGGTAGGCTCCCTCTTTCAATCCTCTTTTTTTCATGGTGGTCTTAAGTTTCAAATTTTCAACCCAAAGTTGAGGTCAATGTTAGCCAACTTTCTTCCAACTAGCCTCAATCTCATCGAAATTATGGAAGAAACAAAACTAGTGATGCTTGGGAGAATTTTGATATAGTAGCTATTGGAGGTGTGGGGAAAGTCATGTATAAGAAAGGCAAAAATCAACTAGATATTGTAACTACAACTGGAACTAACCATTTTCAAAGACATATTTAATCTTATTTAAAAGAGCCCATGACTTAAATACAAATTTTTTGGTAATTGGATCTTCTTTTACTTCACTTTCATCTATAAATTTTCAAAAGGAAAGGCATAAGAAAATTAGTAAAATAGATTATTTATAACGAACAAACTTTCTTTGAGTAAAAAATTTTAAGATAAAAGAGTTATTCCAAGAGTTAAATCCATTTTTCTTAAAAATATCTAGAAACATTGTTAAGAGTTATGTAATGAGATATTCAGCACAAAGAAAATAAATTAATTTCCTTTTTGCAAGCTACAAATAAAGAATTTCTTACATCTGATTGTTACAATACTAATTATGATGCATATTATATTTACATTACTACTCATTTTATTGATGATATATGAACATATTATTAGTTTTAAACTTTTGGAGTATCTTGATAATGCAGCTAATATTTCTAATGCTATTATTCAAACTATTTTGGAGTATAAGATTCAAGATAAAAATATTTAGTATTAATTTAGATAATATTACTAATAATATTATTATTGTTGATTTACTTAAGTATCAATTGCCTATTTTATAGGATAAAAAATTATTTCATGTTCGTTGCATATGCCATATATTAATTTGATTGTTCAAGATGGTCTTAAATTTGTCAATGTGGTATATGAAATTGAAATTTTCAAAATTTATGTAAAAATATTAGATTTAAACCTAGTCATATCAAATTAATTATCTTAAAAATTTACATAAATATATTAGATTTACACCTAGTCGTACTTAGGATTTTAAAATTTTGTGTAAATAGTGTAAAAATTCGCCTAAAAAATTCCTCTTAATACAAAAATTAGATTAAATGCTACTTATAAGTTACTGAAATCTTGTTATGATTATAACAATATAATTACTCTTTATTGTGTATAATAGATAGGTGATTTGTTACTTACTAAAACAGGTTGGAAAGTTTATAGATTATTTATTTTTTTATTAAAATATTTTTATGTTGTAACTATAATTCTTTTAGATAGTTATTATTCTATAATATATTTGCTATTTAATGAACTTATGCTTATTTCTTTATTTTCAACAAATATAGATTGTTTGAGTCAATTTTGACCTAAAATTAAATTTAATGAAAATTCAGTTAAAATATAGAATTGAATGTCACTAGATTGTAATTCAAATGTGGGTCTCAATTGGACTAAAAATTGGGATCAAATTCAACCAAAAATTGGGTTTAATTTGGATTTAAATTATTAAAAATTTGACCTTAAACTAAAAAATGTCAATTAGGCTGGATATTTGGATCAAAATTAGGTCTAAAATTCATTAAATATCTGGCCTAAAATAAAAATTATAAGATATTTGCAAATAGATCCCTAAACTAAATATTTTTTACAAATGAGTCCTTAATCAGACTTTTCTGATGAATAACTCCCTAAGATAAAAATTTTACGAAAAAGCTCTTAAAAGTTTTAAAAGTTCAAATCGATCCCCGCAACATCTAAAATTTACGAATAAATCCCTTAAAATTTTATATTCACAAATAAATTTTTAAAATTTCTGACTTTTGTAAATAAAATCCTGAAATTTTTAAACTTTTAAAATAAGCCTTCTGAAAATTTTTGTTTACAAAAAAGTCCAAAATTTATTCAAAAAAGGACCTTGAAAGTTTCAGAATTTTATAAATTGATCCTTTGTAAAAAGACCCCTAAAACTTATACAATTATATTTTGCTTCAGATTTTTTGAAAAATTTGCAAATAATCCCCTAAAATTCAGCAACCAAAAATAGTACATATTTTAAAATTGCTCATTAGAAAAATAAATTCCAATCAAAGAGATTGCATGTCAATCGAGAAATTTGGAAAGACAATCCAATTACAAATTGCAATCTCAAACATACCAATCGAAGAGAAAGCGATCCAATCTGCAAATCACCATCCAACGAGATTTGGCAATCAAGTCAATCGAAATTTTGGTTTCAAATCTTCTCAAGGCCTATAAAGTTTGATAAAGACCTATAGAGAAAGAGGACAACACAGAAATTAGAACATAGATGGAGGGATGAAGATTAGAGGGTGGTGGTCAGCGAAATTTGGAATACAACAGAGAATCAAAGAATCAGCTAATCAAGTAAGAAATCAAGCTTTTTTCCTTTTGTTTTTTTGCACTAATTTCTTCTTCGTATCTCTATCTTTGTTTTAGTAGAAGATCTATTTGTTATTTAACTGTAGCATGTGTTCCACTTCCATGGTCCAACTTTTCTGTGGTGGAACCAATCGAGTTGAGCCATTTGCCTAAACTGTTTAGGGAAGAAGCCCAACCTCTACACTTGACTCATCTCACCAGAAGGCCTCCAACAACCGGTTGTCCAATCAATGGCTTCTGTTGTTCAAGACCCTCTCTACCGGACTTCCACCATGTGGCCACCATCTCCCGTGCCATTACAACCAGAAGTAGCTCTGTGCCCACACCACTACAACCTTGTTCCTACCATCATCGTTGAAAGTAGCCTCATTCCCACACTGCTGTGACCCAGCACCTACTGCCTTCCTCCCTGTGATGATCTCCATGGTTGGCTGCATCACTCGCCATTGCCTACTTGAAGCCTGCTGCAACTTGGTGCTATTTGAGATCAAATCCAACTCACATCTCATGGCTAGATCCAACTGGATCTAGCCATGAGATGAGGGGCTAACTTGCCCCTTCGCCTCGCCGTCAGGGGAAAGAGACCAGATTAGCCATAAATGGTCGAATTTGGTTGGAAAGAAGACTAGGCTACTTGGGCCCGGTGATGGCTCACAAATAAAGGGAAAGGGTTCAGGACTAGATAACAAAGGAAATAAAGAAAGAAAATAAAATATAAAAAGTTGTGGCCAAAAAAATCAAAAAAATAAAATTTTGTTGGTAAAAAAAGAATAATTTGGGAAAAATAAAAAAAAGAAAGGGTTGTTCAAAGAAAAATAAAAAAAACTTTTCTCATCTTGATTATCGACACCATCGATACCATGGCCATCCGCGGCTCCCTCAAAAATGGCTAATTCTCGATACTGATGCAGCCACCCATGACCCCTCAAAGATGGTGAACTCTTGACAACGTTGTGGCCACCCATAGCCCCTCGAAGATGATGAATCTTCGTTACACTAATCTAGCCTTTGAGTTTGCATCTAAGCCAGCCTTCAGGTTCGCACTCAATTAGCCTACAAGCTTGCATTAAGCCAAACTTTAGACTTAAACTCAGCTAGCCTTCGAGCTTACATCTAAGTTAGCCTTCAGGCTCACACTTAGCTAGTCTTCATGCTCTCATCAGCCAGTCTTTGGACTCACACCTCGGCCAAACTTTGGCCTCGCACCCTAGCTAGCCTTCAGCCTCACATTTAGCTTGCCTTTGGGCTCACACCATAGACAACCTTTAGGCTCACACTCAGCTAGCCTTTGGCTTCACACTTAGTTAGCCATCGAGCTCGTACTTAGCCGACCTTGTAGCTCTCATACAAGCTAGTATTCTGGCTCATGCTCAGCTAGCATTTAAGCTCACATCCAAGCCAGCCTTTGAGCTAGCACGCAGCCAGCCTTCAAGATCACATTTAAGCTAGTTTTCAAGTTCATACTTAGCCAACCTTTGAGCTCGCACTTAGATAGCTATTGGGCTCGAATCTAAGCTAGTGTTTGTGCTCATAATCAGCCAGCCTTCAGGCTTACATCCAAGCCAACCTTCCAGTTTGCACTTAGCCAACCTTCGAGCTTGCATCCAAGCCTACCTTCAAGCTCACATGCAAGTCAACCTTCGACCTTGCACTTAGCTAGCCTTCAAGTTTGCATCCAAGCCAACCTTTAGGCCCACATTCAACCAACATTCAGTCTTCCACTTAGCTAGTTTTCCGACTTGCATCTCAGCTAGCCTTTGAGCTCGCATTTAGCTAGGCTTCGGGCTCTCACCTTAGCCAACTTTTAGGCTTGTACTTAGCCGGTCTTCAGGCTCATACCTTAGCAAGCCTTCGGGCTCACACCTTAACTAACTTTCGGGCTTGCACTCAACTAGCCTTCGGGCTCGCACTCAGCTAGCCCTTGGGCTGATATCCAAGGCACCCTTCGAGCTTATGCACAATATGTCTTTAGGATCGCACCTAAGCTAGCCTTAAGGGTTCGCATCTAGGCCATCTTTGAACTCATACTCAGTCAACCCTTGGGCTTGTGCCTCTAAGCCAGCTTTTCAGCTCATGAACTAAGCTAGCCCTCGGGTTCACACACTTAAGGCCGAGCCATGGGTCTACCTAAAATTATCATAAATACCCAAAGACCCTCAAACCAAACTACTTAACATGAAGTAACTCAATCATATTAAAATTAAACTTAGTCAAAATAAATGCAGAAATACCAAATTGACTCAAATGAACCTAAATTAATGAAGTAAATAGACTAAAACTCAAATTGAGTTGAACTTAAAGTCCAAGATGAGTTAATCCAAATCAAATTATTTCAGACCCAGCCCTAATTAGGTCCAAGTTGGGTCAATTAGAAATCAAGTTAAATCAATATTGAACTAAGCTCAAAGTCAAACCAGAACCAAGCTAGGCTAAGCCTGAACCAAAATTAAGTTGAACTAAACTAACTTAAATTTGAGCAAAAGTCCAGTAGACCCAAACTTAATAAAGGTCCAACATAAGGTCAAACTCGACTCAAGCTAAATGAAATCAAACTCGAATCCTGAACATTAAACAAAATCAAATCAGATTCAAATTGAAATTAGTACTGCTCCAATTAGAGCTAATGATTAGTATTTGATGAATATTCTTTAAAAAAAATTGATGCTAAGCTTGGTGGATTGAATTCATTATTGAACATTTAGTGACTTGATGTCTCACATGATTCCCCTGGTCATGCTATAAAGTGTTAGTGTGAACCTGACCACCAAAGATTCTAGAAATAGAAAGACCAGAATATATCACTATCTTCTAAGAAGGAGTTAGTGAATCATAATTCAATAAAGTTTTAAATATCAAGTTGAATCAATTTTAGACTCAAATCAAAATTAGGTATTGAACTAATTTTGAACCAAACTCGGACTCAAACTATATTAGTCCTAATAGAACTAAATAGGGTCAAATCGAGTCCCAATGGGTGTGCTGAACCTTCAGCAATACTCCGAGACTATAAACAAAGGGTCATGTTACCATCTTGATCTAAACTAAAATTAGTTCAAATAAAACTAAATAAGATCAAATTGAATCTCATTGGGTGTGCTACAAAAGCCTTTAGCAACACTTCGAAGCTATACCTAACCTCATAAGCAGTTGGTGACACTACCAAATTAAAAAAGTTAATCGTTAATATGCTCAAATCTATCTACCACACTTCAAAGCTATACCCAGCCATATAAGTGTTGGTGATTCTACCAAACTAAACAAGTTAATCACCAACATGATCAAAATTGTTGGCCAAACTTCAAAGTTATACCAAACCCCCCTAAGCCATTGGTAATGCTACCAAATCAAAGAAGTTAAATTCCAACATGATTAAAGCTGTGGGCTACACTTTAAGCTAATTAACTCCAAAAGCAGTTGGTGATGCACCCTTCAAGCTAGTCAATCTCAGAATGTGTCCCTTAAGCTAGTCAACCCCACAAGTAATAGATGACGTAACCCTTAAGCTAGTCAACCCTTGAAGTAATTAATGAAAAACCCTTCAAACTAGTCAACCCCTAAACGTAGTTGGTGAGGCACTCTTCAATCTAGTCAACCCTTGAAGTAGTTGATGATGCACCCCTCAAGCTAGTCAACCCCAGAAGCTGTTGATGATGTACCCTTTGAGCTAGTCAATCTTAGAAGCTATTGATGATGTAATTTTTTAAAGCTAGTCAACCCCACAAGCAGTTGATGATGCAGCCCTCAAACTAGTCAACCTTACAAGCAGTTAATGTCATAGCCCTCAAAGCTAGTCAACCCTACAAGTAGTTGATGATGTAGCCCTTAAAGCTAGTCAACCTTACAAATAGTTGATAACACAGCCCTCAAGCTAATCAAAATCACAAATAGTTGATGATGCAGCCCTCAAAACTAGTTAATCTCATAAGCAATTGATGATGCAGTCCTCAAGTCATCAACCCCATAAGCAATTGATGATGTGGCCCCTTAATCTAGTCAAACTTTGAAGCAGTTGGTGATGTACCATTCAAGCTAGTCAACCCTTGAAGTAATTGATGGTACACCCTTTAAGCTAGTTAACTTTAGAAGTAGTTGGTGATGCATCGTACAAGCTAGTCAACCCTTAAAGTAGTTGATGATGCATCCTTCAAGCTAGCTAACCCTAGAAGTAGTTGGCAATGTGCCCTTCAAGCTAGTCAAACCCAAAAGCACTTGACAACATGCCCCTTAAGCTAGTCAACCCTAGAAGCAGTTGACGATATGCTTCTTAAGCTAGTCAACCCCAAAAGTAATTGATAATGCAATTTTCAAAGCTATCCCCAACCCTATAAGCCCTTGGTGACACCACCAAACAAAATAATGTTACCACCAATGCTCAAATCTATTAGAAACACTTCGAACTCCTCCCATTCGCTTCCATATCCCATTGGACAATGCCATCAATACTTGTCAGAGACCGAGTCAATCTGAGCCAATTGCTATACAGTCCAGCGCAAGGGAGTGAGGCAGCAACACATATTAGAACTTCTTCTCCACTCCCTTTTCTTTTTCTTTCTTCATTTCTTTCATGTTTTCTATAATTTCATATTGTAATTTATTGTAAAGTGAGGGTATACCCTTGTTTTAGCTATGCATCATTTCTTTAAATCAATCAAATGCTTTTTTCTTTTCTTTTTTGTATATCTATTTTATTAGTTAGGTTTCTTACTTTAAGAGGTTCTTGACAATCGTTGGGGTAATTAATAATAGGGGCTTGCATCTATTGGAAGTTAATATTTTCATAATATCTGATAATGCACTTTAGATTAAACAAATTTTAATTTGTGATTTGAGGTCGCTCCCAGGGTTTCCGCTATCCCAAGCCACCAAAATCAATCCCACACAAATCACTTTTCAAATTCATAAATAGTCTACTTTTCAAATTCATAAATATTCTTTCTCTGATGGAAAAAAAAAATTTTAAAATTATAAATCTTGTCTTTTTTAGCTACTATATTCAATCTATGAGTTAACATTTTAGGTTTTAAAATATTAGTCGATGAATATTATAATAATATATATATATATATCTATATATGCACGATAATATAAATAATATGTTAGATAATTGTTACATGAAATGTATAATATTGAACAAATTTATATAATAGCTCTTCTCATTCTTGTCAATCAGAATATGTTAGAGATAGTTTCGAACCAAAATCTTACATATTTTCTATCTTATAAAAAAATAAAAATCTTCCTCAACATCTTTTTAATATAATGAATTGACTTTTTTATGAAAACTAACTAAAATATGAAACTTTTAATAGAAATATTGAAAAATTCGATATTTTTATTATGATGGAATATACATGCTAATAGATATTTAATACTTTTTGTCATATGTCATGATTTATTAACTATTCTCGTATCTACAGTTACATCGAAATCTTCTTTGAGTGCAGATAAATGAGTCATAAATGATAAAAAAATATCTAGTAGACACCAAAAATTTCAAAGTATGTATTTACATAAAAAACTGGTATGATATTAAAAAATTCAAGGGCTTGGTGGAAGTTCAACTAGTGAAGAGATTCAAGAGGTTAAATAAATTTAGCATAGTGATCCCATAGTGATCCCAAAGATTAAAATTTAATAAAAAAAGATTACAATAGTAAGTTCATTATATTTGAAGTTTGGTTATGTATTATTGTAATTTAAAGCATTACAAATTATTTTTTGTTAAAGTATTTTATTAACATGAGCATCGAAGTGGGATCATTGGGTATGACCCCTCTTCTCGATGATATTTTTTACCGGTTGTAAGACGATAATGAAAATTACAAGATATATATTTTAAATAAAATATAGGTATGTATTTTAAATAAAATACATATTTTAAGAATCAATTTGAAATGAACATTAATTTTTTATTATTTGTTTACTTTTTTCTGATTTTTTTACCTATTATTGGTCTTTTCTAATTTTTATGTTTTAAAAATTTTCATGTTTTCATATTAAAAATGTTTTTTTAAAAGGGTGTTAGGTTAGGTACAACACAATCCACAAACTCGTAAACTGTGAGGCATGCTCGGCATTGGAAAAACTTGATTGATTGTGGCTAGTACAACCAACTGTAATTTTGGGGACTTGCTGAAATGGGCCATGCTCGCACGATATGGTCCACTTTGCACCACTATTCTAAAATCGTATCCTACAATTCCGGATGTAACAAAAAAGAACCATTGTCGAATACCACTTAGATAACTTAGATGAATCCACATAGACTCAACTCTAATGGTATTCGAATTAGGTTTGGACCTATAAATACTTGACCTCCGATTTAATTCCAATATTCGGCCAATCACATTTAAAATACATCAAAATAATAGAAGATAGATGAAACATCATAACCCATAAGGAGGCAATTTTGCAAGTGGTAAACAAAGTAATCAACTTAGCAGAAGGTCTCCAAGCCACTCAAGGCGAAGCTATGATTTCAAAACACTATCCATTGTTAGTTAGAGGCAAATTTTATTCCATCAAAATCAAGGATCAAAAACAAATATCAACATATAAAAAGATTTGGGGCAACTATGATATTTATTGGACAATGAGACAAGGAACAAGAAAATATATGAAATCACACTACTTATCTATGTTCTCTTCTTCACACTTTATCTTTTTTGGCTGCTACATAAGATCACTTTCTTCTACTATTTCTCACAACTATTAAAAATTACCAATTTGAGACCTGAAACTTATCCAAAAAGTAAATTTTTTATTCTCCAACATCATCACAATAAAAAAAAAACCGAAAAAGAAAGAAAAGAAGATGAATTTGGATCCGATACAAGGGCCTAGGGATAGGAAATTGGTCCTAATCATGTCCTTTGGCGAACTCCACCATATTCTACTTGAGATCTCTTAAAGTTACGCCTTGTTCCACATTGATGACAATGACAAAATCGAAATCCATTGCTCCTTTAGCTTCCTCTTCTTTCAACTTTCATCACTTTTTTCTTTGGGTATGCATTTTGGAGAAGAAGATTAAGGTGACATCAAAAGAAAAGTTGACTTTTTATTTCTTTTATTTGGGACGAAAAAGGAGGTGGATGCATACATTTTTATCTTAACTTTGAGCATGAACTTGTTAGGACACCACTCTTCTAGTCCACATTCATTGAATCATTATCCACCCAAGTACAATTTGAATCCCAAAAATTAAAAATTTTAAAAATAAAAAATACAGATAACATAACACAACAAGAAAGTGCGAGAGATCAGGAAGAAAATTATTATCTTCTCACCATGTTAGGTCCTTAATTCACAAATAAGATAGAGATAGAATAAACCTAAAATAAAATAATATTATTGATAGAAATTTTTTGTTACAACTTTGGGACTGTATATATAGCTTTCCAATAAACTTAAAATCATATTTAAAATAGACTGGAGACAAGACTTCAACTCTAATTATTAATCCTATTTCATATTGGGTTAGAATTATTACAAACTCAGACTCAAAAATCAACCTTAATTTTGACTGATATAATGACCTAATTAGTAAAACTAATAATAGAGAAATTTTAGTAATTATTCTCATTTTTCCAATGGATAGTTTGCCTAATTCAAATGAATATTCTAAAATATATGATCTTTAATACCAATCTTGACAAATTTTAATTAGAGTTAGAATTTAACTTATACTTGACCTTCAATTTTTCTATAAAAAAGATATAGTTATCTTACATCAAACCTATCATCTCTGCTATCAGTCGGTGTTTGAGTCAATTTTAGCTAAAATTAAATGTAATAAAAAATAGCCAAAATAGAGGCTTGAATGCCACTAAAATACATCGCACCGATCACCACTAGATGATTGTTTGAGATGATTTTTATACAATCAAATTTAATTAAAATATGATCAGAATGGAGACCTGTATGCCACTAAATTATTGCTTACATATGGATCTTAGTTGGACTTGAATCGAGGTCTAATTCAACCAAAAATTGAGTTTGATTTGGATTTAAATTATTGAAAAATTCAGGGCTCAGGGTAAACTCAGCCCAAGTGAGCTAAGTGAGGTAGAAATTTGGACCAAAATTTGGCCCAAAACTCAAAAAAGATAGGAACTAAAATGAAAATATAAAATTTTTATAAAAAAGTCTCTGGTCTGTTTTTTTATAGAAGTCCCTAGAATAGAACCTTTTTGGAAAAAATCCATAAAAGTCCAAAAATTATAAATAAGCCCCTCAAAGAATATTATAAAAAAAATCCTAAAACTTTCAAATAGGTCTTTTTTTGTAAAAGACCCTAAAATTTATAAATTTATAACTTGGTCTAATTTTCTAAAAAAATTTACAAATAACTCCTTAGATATTACAAATTGATAAAAATTTAAATCTCATCTAGGATTCCATCCACATATGCAACATTTGAAATAAAATAGAAAATCAATTTGTCCATGTTCAATCTCTGGAATTTCAAATTTTAAATTGCATTAGGCATCATCCGATTATTTTAGGAGAGATTGGTTTGATCTTTTTATTCTCTCAACCATTATAAATGAATTCGTAGTCCTACACAAAAAGAGAGGATCAGAGCCTAGAGATGGAGACTAATGAAACATGAACCATGGAGTGAGGAAACAGAAAGAAAGAAAGAAGTCAAATAGGTAAAATTTCAAAATTTATCTTCAACATTTCTTTCTCCTCTGCATGTGTTCTCAGCCCCCTTGCTTCCTTCTTCCATTGACGTGCACCCCAACCATAGCCAAACACTCAAATTAGATTACCTTGCATTGCCTCACGATCTACATGTGCGCATCCGCATCTAGCATGCATTGCATGTGTGTGCCTATGTCCAACATACACTGCATCATCTTCTCACCGAGAGCTGGGTTCGACTTGCAACCAACTTGCACCACTATCTTCCCCCACCATTCACCACTAGCTATGGGCGGATCTGGCCATGGATCCAAAGGAGGAAGCTTAATCTCACTGCACCCACCTCTGCACTTGAATTTGTCAGCTATCATAGCACCTCAACTGCCACCATGGTCATATAGGATTGACCGGTGCTGAGACTGACCACCTCTCTTGCACTCACCAGCCTTGGACTTTGCACACGCATGACCTACTCTACTGGTCAGCTCACGCTCCATGTCCACCTGACCCCACTCCGATGTGCCTCCGAGCCACATGCCCACTTGGCCTTGCTCTGGTGCACTGACAAACTCTGCACTAGCTCCAGTCGTCCTCCACCATTGCCACTTCCACCATCGACTATGGCTGGATCTAGCTAGGAAGAAGCTTCGGGCCACCATGGCCTGGTTGAATGAAGGGAAGAAGACACGAGGAAGGAGGAAGGAGATCAATAAAAAAGAAAGAAGAGAAAAAGCTTGCAGCAAAAAAACAAGAAAGAAAAGAAGAAATGGTTTCGATTTGCATGCATAAGTTTATTGGTCTATATGCCAGCCTTCGATATCACGACCATTTAGATTATAAGCCAACCTTTGGGTTTGCCAAACATTCGTAAGCCAGTTTTTGGGTTTATGACCACTTGAATTATAGGCAAGACTTCAGTCTTACCAAGCTTCCATAAGCCAGCTTTTGGGCTTACGACCACTTGGATTATAGACTAATTTTTGGGCTACCCGAATGTCTATATACCAGTCTTCAGGTCCATAACCACTTAGAATATAGGTTAGCCTTTGAACTTGTTGAATGTCCATAAGCCAACCTTCGAGCGTGTGATTATTAGGATTATAGATTAGTCTTCGGGCTCGTTAAACATCCATAAGCCAGTCTTCAGGCTGTGAACACTTGGATTATAGGCCAACCTTTGGACTCACTGAACGTTCATAAGCTAGCATTCGGGCTCGCCAAATATCCATACGCCAACCTTTAGGCTAGCGACCACTTGGACTATAAGTTAGTCTTTGGGCTCGCCGAACATCTATAAGCTAACCTTTAGGCTCACAATTATTTAGACTATAGGCTACCTTTCAAGCTGGTCTAACATATATAAGCCAGCTTTTGAGCTTGTGATCATTTGGACTTTAGACAAGCCTTTAAGCTCACCAAATATCTATAAGCTAGCCTTTAGGATCACGATCATTTGAACTATAGGCTAGTCTACAGGTCCGTCAAGTGTCCATAAGCCAGCCTTCAGGCTTATGACCACTTGTATTATAGGCTAGCCTTCAGGCTCACCAAACATCCATAAGCCGCCCTTCGAGCTCGTGATCATTTGAATTATAAGCTTGTCTTCAGGCTTGTCGAACATCTATAAGCTATTCTTTGGCCTCGTAATCATTGGGACTATAGGACGACATTCGAGCTCGCTAAATGCCTATGAGCTAAGGGGCTGTTTGGATCAATTCCAAACAGTCTGAATTAGGGAATTGGGGATTTAATTTCCCCAGTTCCGATGTTTGGTTATAATAACACTGTTCGAAATTAGGAAATTGACATTTCCAACAATTCTAAATAGTGGCATTTGAATTCCTCTTTAAAAAAATGGAATTTAGAATTCTGGTTCGGAATTGGATGGGACCCACATTTATTTGGGTAGATTAATAGAAAATTTCTATATTTTTTAATTCAACCATTAATATTATTTTTTTAAAAAAATAAACTAAATTTTTTATTTAAAATTATATGAAAATTTTTTTTTGTACTCATTAATTTTTTACATATTTTTTAAATATTAATACTTATAATATTATCAGTTTCTACTTTAAAATATATTTTATTGATTGAATAAATATTTTAAAAATTATTTTTTAGGTTAAATATTTTTAATCATCAAAATATGTTTTATTAATTTATTTATTAAATATTTAGATTTTTTGAAAAAATAAATATTAAAAAAATGAAAAAAGGTAATTTTATTTATTTGAAAATGATTGGTTTTTATTTTCAATCCAAACATCGAAATTCATGAAATTAACAGAATTAATAATTCCTTAACTTTACTTCAAAGTATATCCAAACACCGAAATTATCAATTCGGGCAATTCTCTCAATTCTCCATAATTGACCGAATTGACAATTCCCTCAATTCCAAATTGGAATTGATCCAAACAGCCCCTAAGCTTCTAGTTTGTGATCACTTGTATTATAGGGTATCTTTTGGGCCCACTGAATGTATATAAGCTGACCTTTGAGCTCGCGATCATTTAGGCTATAGGTTAGTTATTGGGCTTATCGAACATCTATAAGCTAGCCTTCAAACTTGCCCTCATTTACACTATTTTGGACTTATTGAATGTCTATAAGTTAGCCTACAAGCTTATAATTATTTAGACTATAGGCAAGTATCAAGCTTGCCGAATGTCTTTAAGCTAGCTGGCGGGCTTACAATTATTTATATAAACTATAGTCTAGTCTTAGGGCTCACCGTAATGTCATCATGATAGCTTAAGAGTTCTCATATCAAATCAATTAATATAAGTCAATCAAATTAAATAGCTTAATCACTTTAAACTCAAGTCTATTCGGCTAAAGCAAATAAATGAAACTAATTCAACTCAAACAAAGTACCAAGTGGACCTAAATCAATCAAATTAATTAACTAAAATTTAAATTGAATTAGACCCAAATCCAAATTGAGTTAATCCAAATCAAAGTAATTTACACCCAACCCAAATTAGGTCTAGATTGGGTCAAACTGAAATCAAACTAAATTCAAGCCAAATCCTAATTAGGTTAAACCAAATTTGAATTAAACCCTAATTAGGTCAAACTAAGTTCAAATTTGACCTTAATCAGGTCAAATTGAACTCAAATTCAAATCAAAAACTAGGTCAAACTTGAAGTAAAAGTAGGTTGTATCTGAATCAAAACTAGGTCAAACTTGAAGCAAAATTAAGTTGAATCAAACCAACTTGAACTTGGACTCAAGTCCATTAAGGCTCGAACACAAACCTAATAAAGATCCAACATGGATCAAACCCAAATCCATTAACAGGTTAACCTTAATCTAATAAGAACCTAATCAGGGTAGGATCTAAGATCCATTAAGGATCCATTAAAAAACCACTCAAGGGTCAAATCCAATATCCATTAAGGATCCATCCAGAACCCATCAAGCCAGATCCAAGATCCATTAAGGATCCATCAAGAACCCATCAAGGGTCAAATCCAAGATCTTTTAATAATCCATTAAGAAATCAATCAAGGGTCAGATCTAAGATCCATTAAGGATCCATCAAGAACATATCAAGGTGGATCCAAGATCCATTAAGGATTTATCAAGAACCCATCAAGGGTCGGATCCAACATCCATTAGGGATCCATCAAGAACCCATCAAGGGTCGGATCCAAGATCTATTAAATCCATCAAGGGTTGGATCCAATAAGAATCCATCAAGGTTTGGATCCAAGATCCATCAAGAATCCATCAAGAACTCATTAAGAGTTGGATCCAAAATCCATTAATGATCCATCAAGAATCCATTGAGAGAAGATCCAAGATCTATTAAGGATCTATTAAGAACCCAATAAGAGTCCAACACAAGGTCAAATCTGATCCAAATTGAATCAAATCAAACTTTATCAAAATTAAGTTTTGAACATCAAATTGATTCAAATCAGACTTAAACCAAAACTAAATTTAAAATTTAAACCAAATTGAATTGGACTTAACCAAAATCAAGTCAAGGTTAGTTGACAACAAGGTCAAAGCCTTCGACAACATTTCAAATTTAATTGACAACAAGCCAAAAAAGATCGTCAATTGTCAAATTGAAGATGATTAGCACAATCCAAGGTCACTAATCATTCTTTTAAACCAAACTAAACTGAATACAAGCTTCAACTTGCTCAATTAGTTAGCCAGATAATGTGTTTAAATGAAGTCAACCAACAATATGCTGGAAGCTATTGGCTACACTTTGAGCTAAGCCAAAACATTCTTGAAAGCTATTGGCAACAACTCAAATTTAATCGACAACATGTCTAAGAGGCCATCAATTATCAAATTAGAAATGGTCAACATAAAACTAAGACCCTAACCATTTTCAACTGAACCAAAGGCATGCTTGAACTTGCTTAGTCAGTTAACCAAATACCTTATTTAAAAAATGTTAATTGCCAACACTCAAAGCTATCGACAACACTTCAAGCTAAATCTGACAAGCCGTCGATATCGCTATTGAAAGAAGTTAATCACCAATGCTTCAGGCTATCTACTAGACTTAGAGCTAAATCCAATAAGCCATCAATAATGCCATTAAAATAAGTTAATTGTCAACACTCGAAGCTATCAACAATACTTAAAGCTAAACTTGACAAGCTATTGGTAATGCTATCAAAAAGAGTTAATCGTCAACACTTGAAACTATTGGCAACACTTCAAGCTAAACCCAACAAGGTATCGATAATGCTATCAAAAGAAATTGGTCACCAATGCTCAAATCTATTAGCAACATTCCAAGCTAAATCTGACAAGCTATCAGTAATGCTATCAAAAGTGGTTGATCAGCAACACTCTAGACTAAACCCAACAAGCCATCAGTAATGCTACCAAAAGAGATTGATTATCAACACTCCAAGCTATCACCAAAAGAAGTCAATCACTAATGCTCAAAGCTATTGACAATACTCCAAGCTAAACTCAACAAGCCACTGGTAATGCTATCAAAAGAAGCTGATCATCAATGCTCCAAACTATCAACAAAAGAAGTCAATTCCCAATGCTCAAAACTAGTGGCAACACTCCAAATTAAAGTCGACAAGCCATTGGTAATGCTATTAAAAGAGGTTGATCATCAACATTCCAAGCTAGCACTAAAAGAAGTTAATAGCCAACATTCAAAGCTATCAGCAACACTTTAAGCTAAACATAATAAATCATGGTAATGCTATCAAAAGAAGTTAATTGCCAACATGCTTAAAGTTGTCGGCCACACTTCAAGCCTCTCCCACTTTCTCTCTCATCTTCTTTCATGTCCCATCGAAAGACGCTATTAGATCTTAATAAGGCCAACTAACATGAGCGAAGATAGTCAGCCACACTCTAAAATCAAGGCAAGTTATCAACATTCACCAAAGATCAAATCAAGCATCTATTCAAGTCAAATTCCACTTGGTCTAGCACATGGGAGTAGGGTGGCCGCAAACATCATGCTTTTCCCATTTCCTTTTTTATTTTATGTCATTTATAAAATTAAATTCTTTAAATTGTAAAGTGAGGATATGTCCTTTCTTAAGCTATGTACCTTTTCTTACATCAATTAAATGATGCTTTTTCTTTTTTCATGTCTCTATTTTATTACCTAGGTTTCTCATTTTTGAAGGTTTTTGATAATCATTGGGATAATTAATAGTAGGGGCATGCATCTGTTGAAAGTCATATTCTCACAATATTTAATTGATCATTCAAACAACCCTCAAATTTTTTTTATTGTTTTCATCTTATTTCTCAGAGTCTTAGCTATCCTAGGTGGTCAATTTTGGCTTCATAGTGACATCGGTTCTGGCCTACAAATCATCTAATTCCCAAAATTGGTCAATAGGTTCTCATGAATTGAGATTGACAGCACCCCTCTATTAGTTGATTAGTTTCTCAACTGGTGAACCAATTTTGATGAGTCGAGACCTAACATCTCTGTCAGTCAACAAATTCCTCAATCGATCATCTAATGCAACTTAGGATCGGTGAACCAACACAATTTTTGGAAAGAATCTACATTCAATCTCATCAGCAATCGACAAAATTTCAATACAGATTGTGATCTCAAATTGCATAAATAAAGGATAAGTTTCAAATCACAAATTTCATTGAGAATCCTCTCAAATCTTCAAAGATCCTCCAAAATCAGACCAAAATACAAAGATGGAAATAAATCCTTGTATAATCTCAGTACCAAACAATAAGATTCTTAGTTAAGAGAATTGCAATCTCAAATATATCAATTGAAGGTCCAAATTTGAGATCTGATTGCTAAAAAACAAGTAAATCAAATATCAAATTCGAATCAATCAATGATTTGATTTGAGGATCCTGTCAATCCTATAAAAGTAGGGCAAGAGCATAGATTATGGATATGAAATCAAAGATGAAATACACAATAGAGGAGCACTAAATCAAAGGGAAACAAAATCTAAAGAACATCATCAAGGAGGAGAAGTAAGGTTCCTTCTTTTCTTTATCTTGTTTTTTGTTTTATCTCTGTTTCTCCTCTATCTCTCTTCTCTTTCTTTGTCTCTTGACATGGAGGTCTCTAAAGAAGAAATAAGAAAAAGTGGAAGAAGAAGAAAGAAGGGAGAGATGTTGAAGAAAAAACAAAAAGAAAAGAGGAAGGAAAGTCCATAGCAAAAAAGAAAAAGAAGAAAAAAATGAAAACAATCTATGGGCTCACTTGAAAATCAACTTCAGCCTAGGGCTAGCCTATGGGCTGATCCAAAAGCCATTCTAACCTAGAGCTAGCCTACAGACTTGTCCAAAGTCAACTTCAGCCTAGTGCCAGCCTGCGAGCTTGTCCAAAAGCCATTCTGACCGAGGGTCAGCCTATAGGCTCACCCAAAAGCAATTCAGGACTCTATTGATCGACTAGTACCCTAATTGGTCATTCAATTCTGATAAATGAAGAATAGGACCCCCTCTAGTAAATGACCAATACTTGAACCAGTCATCTAGTTCTAGTGAGCTTGGAATGAAACCCTTTCGGCTAGTTGATTAGTAGCCCAACTGGTTATCCATTTTTGTTAAAAAATTAATGATATGATGTTTAGATTTAATCTTAATTGAGCCAAGCTTTGATTTGTCCAAACTTGGATCAATTTGGATTCAAATCAAGTCAATCTAGAATAAAAAAAGTTTGAATTGAACTCAATCAAGTCAAGCAACATTCAAACTAAAATAAAATAAATTCAAATTGAACTCTAATTGAGTCAAACCAAAATAAATTTCAATTACAACTTGATTGAGTCAAGTAACATTTGAACTAAATCAAAACAAATTCGAATTAAACTCTAATTGAGTCAAGTTGCATTTGAATAAAATCAAATAAATTCAAATCAAATTCAAACCAAACTCAAATCGAGTCAAGCCAAGTTTAAACCAAGCCCCAACCAGGTCAAGCCAAGTTTAAACCAAGTCCCAATTAGATTGAGCCAAGTTTGAACTAAATCCTAATTAAATTAAATTAAATTCAAATCAAAATACAATCAGGATAAAACCAAAATCCAAATCTGAACTAAAATAGGTCAAAACTTGAGTTAGAATATGTCAAACCTGAACTAGAATAGATCAAATCTAAATTAGAATACGTCAAAAGTTGAACCAGAATAGGTTAAACCAAACTAGAATAGGATAAAATTTAAACTAGGATAGGTCAAAACTTGAATTCAATAGAATTTTTGACTTTTTCAACTCTTTGTTTTTATTGGTTTGATACCCTTTGTTGAAATCTTCTGAGTGCATGTTCCACCTCGATTGATCCTCTTTTGATGTTTCCTTAAACTAATGATCTTGCATAATATCTTGAAATCAGGCTGATGTTTAATAGACTTACCTTCTACTTTGGCTGAATATTAAAGCACATGGCTGAATCAGAACTTTTGAGTAGCATAATAACTAATACCTCGGTAGGGCCATCAAAGCACCTAATTGGATACTTAGGCCACTAGAGGTAGGTTTTTTGAGTAACACTTCGATGGGTCACCAAAGCACATTTTTTGAGTAATACTTTGGTGGGTCACCGAAGCAGCTTGTTGGACACTTAGATTAGCAAAGCTAGATTTTTTAAGTAATACCTTGGTAGGGTCATCAAAATACCTAGTTAGACATTTAGGCCAGCAAAATTAGGTTTTTTGAGTAATTTCTCGATGGGATCACCAAAGCACCTAGTTGGACACTTAGGCTAATAGAGCCAAGATTTTTAGTAATATCTCAATGAGGTCACCAAAGCACTTGTTTTGACATTTAGGCTAGTAGAGCTAATTTTTTTATTTTTAATGAGACAACAAATAATCTTCTAAAATAAATAAGAGATCACATTACAGATAAAACCTTTTGAGATTATCAATATGCTAAGTTTGAGAAAGTACTTTGCCATCTGAGTGTTTGATTTTGAAGGTCCCTAGCCCCACAAACTAGAAGATCTTGCATGAGCCTATCCAGTTTGGGGATAACTTCCTCAAGACTTGATTAATGAGCTCAGCTCGACAAAGCACCCAATTGTCAGGTCCTAGTTCATGGTTGTGAACTCAAGCATTCTAGTATCAAGCCACTCGTCATTGATATTTAGCTACCTTGGCGCAAGGTTTCTCTCAGAGTTCTAAGATGAGGTCTTTTTTGGCTCGGAGATTTGCCTCATTTATCTCGGGATCATGAGTTTTGATTTACACAAATATAAGTCCAATCTCCATGGGAATAACTACCTCAACCTCGTAGGCCAGCATAAAAGTGGATTTTCTTATTGCCGTCCAAGTGGTTATTTGGTAGGACCACAGACAAGTGGTAGTTCTATGACCCATGCACCCTTGACTCCTTCTAGGTATTTTTTTCACACTTGAAAGAAGAGTTCAATTTGTTTCCACAGCTAAGCCATTAGATTGAGGATGTGCTATTGAGGTGAACCTCTACTTTATCTAGAGGCTGCTACAGTACTCTTCATATCTAGTATTATTGAATTATTTGTCATTATCGGTGATCAACATTCATGGGAGTCCAAACCTACAAATCACATTCTGTCAGAAGAACTCTTCAAATTTTCTCTCAGTGATAGTTGCCATAGGCTCGACTTTCACTCACTTGGTAAAGTAATTGATGCCTACTACCAAAAACTTCTTTTGTCCTGAGGCTATTAGAAAAGAGCCTAGAATATTCATTCCTAATTGGTTAGATGACAATGTTGTTTGAGTTTACTGAAGCTTGACCACTGGACTATGGTATACCGAGGCATGTCATTGTCATTATTCATATTTGAAAATAAACTTGGATGCCTTGGAGGCCATGTTGAGCCAATAGTAGCTCTACTTGAGGAGCTTGTGGGCTAGAGCTTGTCCTTCACCATGGCTCCTATATATCCCCTCGTGCACTTTCCACATGACAAAATTTGCTTCCTCGAGTTTTAGACACCGGAGGAGTCACCATATGAGATACCTTTATGTAGTACTCCATCTATTAGTATGAAGTTTGGAGCCAATCTTCTGATCCTCTAAGCTTCTCTTGAGTCTTTGGGGAGTTGTTCCTCCCTGAGATAGGAAATTATGGTGTCAAATTAGTTAGTTTTGATGTTTACTACATTTACCTCAAAGGTTTTTGAATAACTTGGCTGGTGGAGATTTTCAACAAAAATTTGCCTTGCTGTCGAGTTTGATGAAGCTGAGGCTAGTCATACAAGGGCATCAGCATTTGCATTGCTATCTCGAGATACCTGACAGATTTCTACGCAATCTATTTTAGCCATGAGTTTTTGTGTCTCTACCAGGTACTGAGCTATGATGGTGTCTTTTGCCTTGTATTCCCTAGTAATCTACAAACAAACAAGATGGGAGTCGCTATATACCTTGAGCTTTTTAGCTCCAACTGTAAGGGCTACACGTAATAAGAGGAGTAAAGCCTCATATTTAGCCGCATTATTTGAAGCCTTAAATTTTAGATAAGCTGAGTATTCAACCACTCTCCTGTCTGGATTTGGAGGATGGCTCTAATTCAAAAACTTAACTCACATGATAAGCCATCGACTCAGACCTCCCATAGTTCAGTTTTCGGCCTTCTCAGATATTATGTTGTCCCCACTATCCCCACTAAGAAGTCTACCATAGCTTGAGCTTTTATGGCTTTTTGAGTTAACATGATGGACTATTTGAGTAACATTCTGAAAGTTTCAAGTTTTTGCAAGGTCTTCCTGAGTAGAAGATTGGCGAGTACTGTAATAGGGTGTACTTAAAAGTACAGACGAAGTTTGCAAGTTGCTAGTAGTACTGCATATGCCAATTTTTCTAATGGAGGGTACCATGTCTCCACCTCAATGAGTACATGACTCACATAATAGATGGAGTGTTACTTTCATTCTAGGCCACTTATTAAGACCGAGCTAACTTCCTTGTCTGAGGCTACTATATAGAGGAATAGCATCTTGTTTAATTCGAGTCTTACCAACAAGGGTGACTCAGCTAGATATCTTTTTAGACTTTTGAAAGCTCAGTCACACTCCCTTATCCACTCAAAACCCAAGCTTTATGTAAGATCTTAGAGGAAATGTAGGCATTTTTCACCCAACTTGGATAGGAATCGATTGAATGTTGGCAATTATCTCATGAGCCTTTGCATCTCCTTGGTAGTGCTTAGAGGTTTCATATCTATGATTACTTTAATCTTTTTAGGGTCATCTTTGATTCCTTGTTTTGAGATGAGGTAGCCAAGGAATTTTTCCGAGCCTATCCCAAAGGCACATATTTTTGGATTTAGCTTCATTTTGAACTTTCAAAGTGTATTAAAAGTTTCTTCTAGATCATTCAAGTGTCCTTCGGCATAGAAAATTTTTCCTAATATGTCATCTACATATGCCTCCATATTCTTTTCTAGCTGAGGTTGGAAGATTTTGTTTACCATCCTTTGGTATGTTGCTCTGGCATTTTTTGGCCCAAAAGACATTGCAATATAACAAAAAGTGCCTTGATAAGTGAGGGAGGCCTATGTTCTGAGGTAGCTTGTTGAACATACACACTTGGCTCATTTGATGAATTATGGGATTCCATCGATGTGGGAGCCATCTACTCCGCTGGTGGATTCTTTGATGATGAAGGTCATGCTACCTTGTGTGGCATTGTTAAAAGATCATAGAGGATCTCTTTTATTAGCTGAAAAAATATGTGGAGCATATCTCAATAAAAGCACCAATTTATTGATGGAGTTCAGTTCTTCACTGATTTTGGTTCAAGAGTTTTCCCAAGATTAATCCACTAGGTCATTCTTTCACTAATCTACAACAAGGAAAAGGTGAGGAAGACCACTGAAAACTCTCAGGCGGTAACCACTTTGACGCTTAAGTCAGTTATGGATATGTAGAGCCTATTATTGAGAGGAGAGAGGCATTAGTCATTATCTTTTCATAGATGATTATATTTTATAGGCTGTAGAGAGTATCCAAATCCTGCAATTCAGGGGTTGTAATTTTTCCAAATTACTTATTATAGATCATCACAAATTTTTAATTTACTAAAGTTTGCTTCAGGATAGGTGTCATACAGCCAAATTTCTCTCCTGAAATTTTAGCCCGTGATGACATTGAGGTTTGCCCTCCTCAATCTATCAATCTCACTCACAAGCCCAAAGGTATGTAGAGAGAGGGATCACATGATTATGACAACCTTTGTCAATCTTTTATTGCTCACATAAAAAGAAATACAACCAATATTCAGAGGAACACTACCAAGTTGAAATACTTGAGCGTGTTCAGCCCCATACACTCCTTGTCTATTTATATTACATGTCCATAATATTCTCCCTATAGTACATATGTCCCTTGACCAGCTCTTGTGCTCATAGCATCAAACCACATATCCCTTTACTAGTTCTTATACTCACAGTATCAAGCCACACGTCCCTTGACTAGTTCTTATGCTAACAGCATTCTCCTTGTAGGTCACATGTCCAACACACCATGTGCTTCCTTACTGCAATGCCAAGTGTTTCATAATTGCAGCACCAAATCTCTATGTTGGTCATATATTTTTGTAGCACACCATAAGTCAACTTGCCCCATTTCTTTAAGTTTCTCCCCGCAAAACTCCATTGGGACTATCCCAATCCCTCTATGTGTGCTGCCCGTACACATATGTATGTTGGAGGCAGTTATAAACTCCCAAGATCATGAGCTTTTGTTATATGATCCATGTAGTGGCGCTAACCACTTATATCATGTGTGTTGTCAGTGCATACATGTATGTGGGAGATACTTCACGGATCTCTCCAAATAGTGAGCTTCATTACACAATTCTTTGTGGTGACATCCGCCACTCACTGCTAGGGTAACAATAGGAGTCCATAATAATCCAAACTTTGGTATGTTTATGCGAGACATCTGAGATCAATAGATGCCTAATGTAATTGCTTTGGCCAAAGATACTGAGCTCTTTATATCTCAGTGTTGGAGTAAGTTGGGTCTCTTGTAGCTCATGTGCCGAGAGATCATTACAACTCAGTCTCAAGGCAATTCTTCATCTTGGGTGTGTTATCTCACAACTGATTTGGGATTTGGTTCTTGTTGACCTTTCAACTCGATCGATTCACTTTAGGGTATCATCAATATTATTTATATTATCATACATCAATAGAAAATATATATTATCATAATATTCATCAACTAACATTTCAAAACCTAAAATATTGACTTGTGAATTTAATATAGTAGGGGAAAAAAATAGAATTAATAGTTTTAACAAAATTTTAAAATTGTTCTTCTATTAAAGGAAGAATATTTATGAATTCAAAAATTAATCTATATCTGTTAAAAAAAAGCACAAGTTTGTTAAATAAGAAATAGTTATAAGATAATAATTACCTAAAAAAATTATAGTTATAGTATAAAAATATTTTAATAATAGCATAAATAATTAAAAAACCTTCCTAAGTTGTTTTGGTAAGTAGTAAACTATCCATGTATTGTGCAAGAAAAAGAGAAAAAACATCTCTATAACCATAACAAGCTTTCAATAATTTATAAGTAGTATTTCATTTATTTTTTGTATCAAGAGAAAAATATTTAGGTGATATTTCACATTATTTGTACAAAACTTTAAAATCTTGAGTACAACTAAGTGTAAATTAAATATATTTATATAAATTTTTAATTTTTTAAATTTTATATATTAAATTTGAAGATTTAAATCTATCTTGAACAATTAAGTTAAATATATGACATATGCAATGAATATGAAATAAATTCTCTTCGAATATAATAAGCAATTAATATTTAAATAAATCAATAGCAATAATATTATTACTAGTATTATTTAAAATAATACTAAATATTTTATTTTAAATATTATAGTCATAAATAATTTTATGAATAACATTAGTAATATTAGCAACATTATAAAGATACTCCAAAAATCTAAAACTAATAATACGTTTATGTGACATCCATTTATCATCAATATAATGAGTAGTAATGCAAATATAAGATACTCCACAGTCAACATTCCAACAATAAGATGTAAGATCATTTTTTTTGTTTGTAACAAGCAAAAAAAAGTTATTTTTTTATTTTAAACATTTTAATTGCATCACTCCTTATAGTATTTCTAGATATTTTTGGTAGAGTGAATTTAACTCTTAGAATAATTCTCTCATCTGAAAATTTTTTATAAAAAAATAGTTATTCATCCTATATAATATATTTTACTAATTTTTTTTCATATTTTTCCTTTAGAAAATTAATGAATGCTAAGTGAACTAGAAGAAAAAGCACATCAAAAAGAAAATTATATTTGAGTAAAACCATTTTTTTTTTCAAATGAGATTGAATGTGTCTTTGAATATGACTAGTTCCATGTGCAATTATGGCATCTAATTTATTCTTGTATTTTTTGCACATTACTTTCTCTACATATTCAACCACTATAATATCGTAGCTCCCAAACATCACTACTTCTTCTTTTTTAGAATTTCAGCATAGTTAAGGTTAGTTTGAAGAAGGTTAGCTCACATCAATTTCAAGTTCAAAATGAAAATCTGGAACTTGAGACTTATTCTAAAAAAAAAAAGAATTGAAAGAGGAATATATCATTATCAAAAAAATTGTCAAAAAAAAAATCTAGTTGAAGAGATGGCAAAAGACTAAAGGAGAAAAAGAGCTAAGGAGTCAGTGTAGTTGAGACCAAATGTTAAAAAGTCGAGATGACATCAGACTATCAAAGCTTGAAGTTTTAAACTAAAGATTAGAGACTTGAGAATTGAGAGAGTATGAAAAAAATTTATGAACTATGGTGTGAGTAATATGGAGATATTTATAAAAATTTTATTATGGTAAAATATCCAAAATATCCTTGAAAAATAGTTGTTGGAAAGGGAATTTTGAAAAATTATGAAAAAGCTACTTTTTGACTTTTTATAAATTATTATTATTATTTTATTAATATTTTATAGTTTTGTAAATTATATTGAAATAAGAAAGAGATTTAATAGTTATGAAATTTAGATTGATATATTTTTTAAATTTAAATTTAAATTTTTTTTAAAAAAATACAATATAATTGGCAAGGAGTCGCTGTGTTCCCTAGGAGGCTCTCGAGTCAAAATTTCAAACATTTTGACCCAAAAAGACAAGAGAAGAGAGGAACAGGAGTAGGTGCAGGAAAATAAATAAATAAGAATCAGGTTTTGGCTATGTCGTATTGGCCTGCATGCCATGCTGTATTCAGCCCATTCACACCGTAGGGTATGCTTGAGCCGTGAGTTACGATGAAGACGTTGGGCACAATCCATATTATATATTCTATGTCATGCCAAGCTATGGGCCAATGGTTCAGATTGCCACCACTAGTGGCATCATAGAGTGTGCATTCTAGGTTGTGCGCTTGTTGGACTTGCTATTGGAGTGGCAAACACATTGCAGCATGCGTTACTGGTCCCTAATGACCTGGCTAATTGTTTGGATATTGGTTAGCAACCGGTTCCGCTCGACCCTTGAGATGGAGTCATGGTCTGGGTTCCCTTGGATAAAGCTCCAGGTGTCCTAGCTTGAGGTTTTGTTGTTCGATTTGATGCTCCAATTAGGTTGTTATGACATGTTGTTAGAGTTCCTAGATTGTTGTAAGATGAAGCTTGTTGGGAAGTCTCTGGTTCAATGCCTCATTGGCTATTTATTTTCTTGCCTTTGATTATTTTGGTGACATCATTGTAGTAGACTATTAGAAAAGATTTTAAAATAAATTTTAATAAGAAAATCATTATTACATTAATTTGATTTGGAATTTAATTTAGCATTGTCTTCCTTTTCAGCTAAACCATAACATACAATGCTAACACTGTGAGTTGTCCATTGGAAGAGATCCAAGAAAGAATGTTCTAATACTCAAGCATCTTGGGATTGTGGAGAAAATGAAAGAAATAGGAAGAAGAGGCAGACATTGAATAAGAAGTGGAAGGAAAAAAAACCCATGTCTTCGAGCTCATTATTTACAGAAGCTATAAGGCTAATCCTGAATTAGATTAACCTAAATAGAATCCTCGAGTGTAATTTATTTGAGAGTGATTTTAAAATTTTACTCGAATCTTCGTTTTATTATATAACACTCTCCTGTCATGTAGCATAATTGAAGATGGAGCAGACGATAGTGATTACTCCTAAAGAATCATCTTCTAAAAATACATATTAATAGCATGCTCTAATTCATGCTGCAGGAGCTTGGAAGTTTCTACAGGGTCATCATTTTCGGCCAATGTGGAGGTTCGAAAGGTTGTATGAGCTGCATCGGGCTCCGATGGCCCGACTTTTGATTCTTAGGCCCACCTATTATATCACTATGAATTGGCTCCGAGCTGACAGATAGATTCGTCGATTTGCATACTTGATTTTAGTTCACACAACTGATCTTATATCTCCCGTTTGATGAATTATATGCCAATTTGAACTTTTTAATTACATCGGCGGCCTCTTGTTGGATGGATTTCATGAACCGCAAACCACGTGATCAGCTACAACGTGAATAGTCCATTTCGCAGGGTGTTAAATGTAAAAGTAAAATTTCAAAACTTACGCAAAAACACATTCTGCTTGACAAATGACAATACTCGTTTTCTCCCGCCACAATCATCCCCTCGATGGGGAAACGCCCCTGGTACTCCCCTCCGCCGCCGGAATCCGACCCCATCATCCTCTCCATCTCCCACGCCATCAAGAACTCCTCTTCCATCCCTCTCCAAACCTCTCTCCGCAATCTCCTCCCCACCCTCACCGCCTCACACTTCCTCGCCCTCCTCGCCTCCAACCCCCTCTCCCTCCCGCCTCCCTCCTTCCTTTCCTTTTTCCACTTCCTCCTCTCCCTCCCCCGCTTCCGCCACACCCCACTTTCCTTCCTCTCCATGGCCCGCCTCCTCGATCGCCCCCTAGCCGCCCCCCTCCTCCACCTCCTCGTCTCCCGCTCGGGCCGCCACTCGGCTCCCTCCCTCTTCTCCGCTATGCTCCAAACTCATGACGGCAGCCTTCTCCCGCTCCTCGTCACTTCCTACCACGACCTCGGCTTTGTCGCTGACGCCATCCAGTGCCTCCGCCTCGCCCACAGGCACCGCCTCCCGCTCCCCGTCCACGCCTGCTCCCGCTTGCTTGATTACTTTCTCTGCTCCGGCTCACATGATTCCACCTGGGGCTTCTACTCGGAGATTCTCGGTTATGGATTTCCTCCTAAAGTTCGCATCTTTAATGTCTTGATGCATTGCTTTTGCATGACAGGTAGGATTCGGGATGCACGTAAGATGTTTGATGAAATTCCCAAATGGGGAGCTAGGGCTACGGTGGTTAGTTTTAATACTCTTATTAATGGGTATTGCAAGGTTGGAGATTTGGATTTGGGTTTTGAGTTGAAGTCGAGAATGGCCGGGATTGGGGTTTTGCCTGATGTTTTTACATATAGTAGTTTGATTAGGGGGTTGTGTAGTGTGGGACGGGTGGGCAATGCGAAGGAGTTGTTTGAGGAAATGTGTGAGAGAGGGTTGGCGCCAAATAATATTGTGTTCACAGCAATGATTGATGGGCATTGTAAGACGGGGATGGTAGGGGATGCCATGAGGGTTTTTGAAGACATGTTGGAGAGAGGTATTGAACCGGATTTGATAACGTTTAATGTGCTTGTGAATGGGCTTTGCAAAGTTGGCGAGTTGAGGGAGGCGAAGAAGGTTGTGGAGGAGATGAGGGGGAAAGGGTTGAAGCCAGATAAGGTCAGTTACACAACTCTCATAGATGGTTGCTGCAAGGAGGGAGACCTGGAGGCTGCTCTCCAAATTAAAAAGAAGATGACGGTTGAAGGAATTGAGTTGGATGATGTGGCCTACACAGCACTTATTTCAGGTTTGAGTAGAGAAGGTTCAATGGACGATGCAAAGAGGACACTGCACGAGATGGTGAAGGCTGGCATCATCCCTGATGAGGTTACATACACCATGGTGATTGATGCCTTCTGCAAGAAAGGCCAGGTTAAGGTAGGGTTTGAATTGCTCAGGGAGATGCAGAGCAAGGGGCTCAGGCCTGGTGTTGTCACTTACAATGTGCTTATGAATGGGCTTTGCAAGCTTGGCCAAATGAAGAATGCTAACATGCTTCTGAATGCTATGCTTAATTTGGGAGTGACACCAGATGATGTGACCTACAACATTCTGTTGGAGGGGCACTGCAAGAATGGGGATGTTGAAGACCATGAGAGACTGAGGGATGAGAAAGGAATGGTCTCGGATTTTGCAGCATATACATCGTTAATGAAAGAGTTCATGAAGAAAATGCAGCGGAAGCAAAGTAGATAATGATGGTTTTGTTTGTATACAATTATTCAGAGGATTTGGCTTCTCTAATTCCATTCTTTGATTTTGACAAATTTTTTGTTCAGAGGCTTATTATTTCTGAAAAAAAAGGCATGCTCTTCTTCCATGAATTGGTACTGCATAATGCACGGCAGCATATTTATCACTTGGCTTCAGTTATATGGGCTTATTATGTAGCTCAGAATTCTCTGAAAATTTTGGTTTCGAGAAATTTTTGGTTTGGCCCCTTGCTTTGCAATGAGAAGCTGCCAGCCTGTCGGTACTTTTATCTGGCCACAGTAAGAGGGCAACAAAACTGCATCCAAATATACTCTTGTGAAAGGAACAACATATTTGATTTTGTAATGTTCGATTCAATTGCGTACTTTAGTCAACTGAAAGCTACACATGCAAAATGACCACTATGTCTTGTATACTTGTAAATATATCCTTGTGAAAATAATATGCGTATGTGTATTTTGCATGAGCCGATATGCAAATGCCTTAGATGGCAAAAATATGAAACTGAGAGGGATGTGTTTTCGGAAAAGATTGATTAATGCAAGAAGACTGTGACCAGCTCGGTTCATCTGCATAAACAAAAGAAACTGCCACAAACAAGCAATTTTTGTGATTGACCATGCTAAGCTATGAAGGAAAAAGGAAACGTAATTGAAATCTAGAGTGTAGCACATGGTTTCAGAATATGCTGAAAGGAGAAACAGAACTTCCTCGCTGTTCCTTCGTGATGCCAGTCCCAGACTCCCAATCCAAAAAGCCTACTAAACCTCACGAGCAGAACTTGTTCTGAGCTAATGGCGTCTTGGAGGACAATCGTGTTGTACCTTCCAAGAGATTTTTCTAGCATCAATCGTGACCGACTCTGGGACCACCTCAATCTTTAGAAGGTGGTTGCCTGTGTGTGAGGAAGACTGGCCGCTCCTCCTTTTTCTCACTCCTATCTACAATAAATAAATAAATAGCAGGAGATTTTGAACTCTATTTTTGAAAAAAAAACTAGGAGTAACTCTTAAGGAAAAATACTTAAAAAACTAATCCTCTCAATGCCACATAAGCAATTTTAAAAAAGTGGTTTGCACGTAAGCCTTTAAAACTTTTAAAATTACATAAAAATATTAAAATCAAATTTACATAATAATGCACTTATTATCAAAAGAATCAAAAGATTAAAAATGCTTTAATTTTTTTTTATTTCAAATGACTTTATTCTAATTATAATCCATTACAAAATATAAGAATCGACACATAAAATTTTTGAGAATATAGCATACTAAACAATAATCCCAAAAGTTTCAATGTTTGTCGTATAAAATATCTAGAAGATATATTAAATATTAAAAGATTAAATACAACTATATTTGCTGAAATTTAAAAACACATAATTTTTATCATTTTCTTATAAGATGCTTCTCTTTTTCGCTATCATTGATGGATCTGGTTTTTTGCTAATTTTAAATGAGCAAAACTTTTCCCATGAGTTGAGAAATAAAAATCACAATTTTTCTAGGAATACATATTGAAACTATGGGATTATTAATAAATATGCTATTTTCAAATAATTATATGTTTTTCGTAGCCTGTGTGTAGAAGAACTGAAAAAGTCTCTTCGGTGAAATTTAATCCTCTGATTATTTGATTTTAAAAGGTTTTGTGCAATTTTTAATTTGTTAAGTGTTTATTACCAAATATCTTTTGAAAACATAAGAGAGAAACTAATTTGGATGCTTATGTGTCATTGAGAGAATTAATTTTAAAATATTTTTGTTAAGTATTATTTAATTAATTTTTTTAGGAATAAAATTAAGTTAAAAAATGTTCCATAAAAAAAATGAAGAAACTGAAGATCAAGTTACATCTTCCTCCAAAATCCATCTTTCCTATTTAGAAAAAATGGGTCTAGTTTGGGGAGGGATTACCTTGATCGACACACACTATAGAATTTTTAAGTATTCACTACATTTACAAATCCTCTCTCGACATTTTGTAAAAATCGGTAGTTTTTCAGTTTTTTTTTTCGGCAATTGACGAATGTTAGAAATACATGATTTTTTTTATATCTATTATATAAAATATTAAAAAATTCTTGTATTTTTAATCAAAGCATTAGGAATTTTTCGAGGTTTCACAATAGAGAAAAATAATGAACAATGTAAGAATACATTTTTTAATAAAATTTTAAAATGAGTTAGAAAATAATATTCACTATTATTGTGGTCGCCTTATCGACTAATTGTCCATATCTCCTGGTATGAAAGGCTAAAAATACCTTGAGTTTTGAAGATTCAACCCACTTTGTTCTTTTAGCTGAACAAGTAGTTATATTATATAAGAATATGATGTAATAGATAATAATTTTATGATTAGCTATCAAGCTAAATACCTCCACTCTAAAATTGGCGTATCCCCTAGCTCTAGAGAGCAATCCATCTGCTTTCTTTTTTTTTTTGTACTTTTCTATATTCTCTACTTTGTTCATGAAAAGACAATAATGATGAGTATATTAATTTGATGACTACGAAAGCTAACACACACACACACACACACATATATCAACAACTATGGAAAAGCATATTTGGACACATTAACTTAGCCAATATCCCATTAGAAGGGGGCCACTGCTCTACTTCAATCTTACTATTTGGGTTGTAGGTCTCCCCGATCAGTTGTGGTTCGATTTTAGCTTCAAGTTGTGTAGTGAATCAGTCCTTGAACTTAGTTCAACTCAACTCCCTTTTCATGCCTGCATATAGCTCGATGGTTTGTACATTTGTCCTACAAAGCATATGAGATCCTTGGAAAGATTGTGAAAGTCTCCTCACTAGGCATGAGATATACCCGTTGTAGCAATCTTGCTTTCAAGTTTATCTACAAATAAAAGCGAAAGAGAAGGAAAGTTTGTTAGTTTCTTGAGTATGGGATTCAACTGAAACAAAAAGATAAAATTAGAAAAAGGAGAATAAGCTTAAAACTTACCCACCACCTTGATCACAGAGCACTTGAAGGTCCTTCCCTACTCCCTTTCTGATGTTCAATGATTGAATTTAAAATACAATAAAATGAAATAAAACTAAAGTTCTAATCTAAATGCATCAAATAAAAATTCTAGAACTTGGGGTTGGTAGCTAGCTGGTGCCCCCCTTTTTGGTCAAATGTTATTCTCCACTCTTTTTTGATAAGATTTTATCTTGGGATTTTTTTTTGTGATATTTTATTCACCAAGATTTAATGGGATCTTACCTAGAATTCTTGGAATCGTTGATCTAGATTTTCTCTACTATGGAGCAATGACGTGATACAACCTCCACCCTCTAATTTCTGTGCCATAATCAACTAAAAAATCACCCAGTTTTGGCATCCAAAATCTCTCATAAATACTTAATTTCTTAGCCTATAAATATCACTCGATTTTTACCAGTGAAGGGACCCTAAAAACAACATGACCTGAAAATTAGACAAAAAACTATACTAGAGATCATTATTTTTGTGGGAAAAACTCTAAATATTTTTATAGAGAAGGAGTTCCACAACAATCATAAAACTCTACTAGATCCGGAGTAAAATTCCTCGTCAATGTCAAAGTTTTAACCAAAGAGTTGGGCATTCGATCACTATCTTTCTTTCAGCGAAACAGACTATATTTTGCCACTCTATTTCTTTTTCTTTCTCATCTCTTTTTATTATACTTGATGCATTTGGATTAGAACTTTAGTTTTATTTTATTTTATTGCATTTGAAATTCAATCCTTGAATACTAAAAAGGGGATAGGATGGGTAAGTTTTTAATTTTATTTTCTTTCTATGTTTTTATTTACCCACTTAAATTGGATGCTACACTCAAGAAACTCACAAACTACATTTTTCTTTCATTTTCATTTGCAGGTAAACTCAAACACAAGGCTGTTAAGATGGGTATATCCCGCGTCTAGTAAGACGGCTCCCACAACCTTCCCGAGGATCTCACACACTTTGTAGGTCAGGTGTGTGAACCATTGAGGCACGTGTAAGTACGAAAAGGGAGTTGAACCTAACCAAGTTCAAAAACCAATTCATTCCATAACTTAAAGCCAAAACTAAATCAAACCGACTGGGGAGACCTAGAGAATAGCAACCATGATGGGACTACCCAAAGCTAGGTTTGCTTTTCGCAAATACCTCATTTGAAAAAAAAATTAATTCTCAATTTCTGAGTGTTCATGAAGTGTTCAGCGATTATTTACCTTTAATTTTTTGTCCAGTCAAAAACTGATTCTAAGAAAAATTAGGATTCAATCCAAATTCATTCAAGTAGAGGTCTTGAGAATCCTATATGTTTGAATATCGAGTCCAATTGAAAGCAGTACTTTAGATATAGTAGTGTGACCTAAGGTGGCATGCTAGTTGGTTGGACCTTTGTAAATTTCACCTTAAAAAGAGGTGGGTTGTGCTCATTTTCCCTTAAAGAGACTAGGGATTGTACCTTACTAAGTGTGACTAGAGGGTCAAGGGACAAGTAGTGCAAAGGAAAGTCCCCTCGACCTTATGTCACCTCAAAGGCTCACATAGACTTAGAACAAAATTATACGAGCGAAAGCTCACCGTGGAAGAGTTCATTGTGGTCATAGGGAATGTAATATGTGGGCTAGTCATACCATTTTTTTTGGAGATAGCTAATATGCGAACCTAGAGATTAGGAACATTTTGAAATACCACCTTAAAAATAGAAGAGTGCCATGTAGGTTGAAAGAAACTAATAATTCAAACTTAAACTCTAAAATTTGAAAAAATTATTTGCCAACCATATCTGATGAGATTTTTGAAATACATAATCTTGACTTTCTAAACTTATGAATTTTCTTAGTCAGAAATAGGGTCTTAATAGAATAGTTGGCTTTATGGCTGGGAATTAGTAAACCACTAGTGGGAGCCTTTTGCATCCCTATCAAGTGGTGGTCCTGCTAATTTCATATCTATAAATAAACCATCCAATAGATAACATATGCCATTTGAGTTTACTAAGCAGCGAGTGTTTCAGTTTCTCACAAAGTTTTTGGCATAGAAATTCCTACATGTCGCTACTTTGGCAGCAACTAACATTCGACTCCCTACTATTAATTACCTTGTTGGCTTTAAGGTACTAATATTTTATCTATACAATAGGACAAGAGACCCAAACCATCACATCACTGGATTTTATTTTGATGTGTAGGAATATTGAACCAATGAACCACTAATGATCCACCTATTTTAGAAGTCATTGAGCTCAACCACCCTCGGCTAGCTCATTAGTCTTCCTCAGTACAAGCTGTAATACCTAGATATGATCTTCTCTACATTCTACCTATACTATCCATATCAGGAAGCCCACACTCTAGACATTATCAAGTTGGCATTTGATAAGATGCAGGTTGGTGAAATTTTCATCGATTACACCAACTGATGGAGGAAAAAGCCATAAGGGCTCAAATCCCTCTCACAAAGAAGCAAAAAATTAGCCTTTTAATTGAGAATATATTGCCTACTCTTAAAGCTATTTTATTATCTTTTGATATTTATTCTTTTCATCCCTTGTACCAGAAAGTGCATGTATAGGAAATTTTCTTCGAGAATATGGTATACGAGCTGACAAGAGATTCCTAAAGAAGGTGACACAAGGGGTAGCTGAGGGAACCAATTATGGAGGAGGTAACACCCAAGTTATTCAAGACTCAGACTCAAAGCCTAATATCAGGTATATGAGGGAGCAACCTCTAGCTCCTTATCAACCCCTAGTTCTTTATCAACCTTCACCTTCTCAAGTTACATATCAACCTCCAACTCAATCTCAAGTACTATGAAATCCAATCCCTCACTAGCATCCACAACCACAGCCTCCACCAACTCAAAACCTTGATCCTTCATGAAACTACCAAAATATACCTCTACTAGATAATTATGCACAACATGGTCTACCTTCTAACACCCAATTCCATCACAAACCATGACAGAAAAATTATCCCTCATTACCTGAATCCATCCCTGACTCCTTCATAGCCATCGTATCCAAATAACCTTATCCAACTCCTAGAACTAAGACCCATACCCCCATGTGTTGATTACTCTTAGTACTATCTATTCCACAGAACACCAAGGCACACCCTTGAGTAATGCCACACTATAAAATGTGTAATCTATGACCTAAATGATTAAAATGCAATAGATTGAAAGCTAATTCAAAATTTTATAAATAGGGCAAGAGTAAGAGATATGATAGTTGTGACCAATCCACTTCTAGCTTATCCTAATAATAATATAAATTATGCACAAGTCATTTTTAACCTAAAAGGAGGCATGGTAACCAATAAGTAGAGGATCCTTGGAAATGATTTATCCTTCACGAGGACCCTCTCAAGCTAAGTAAAGAGTTGATTTGTGAGTAAACTATTTCTAAATTGCTTAAATCACCTCTCTAGCAACTCACCTGGGAAGTGGAGGATCCTGGGGAGGGATTTTGCCTTCACAAAGATCTTCCCAAATAAATTCTAACTTTCAAATTCGAATGCAAGATTGATGGTTGTATAGGGACTTTTTAAACCTATAATGATACCTATGATGGATATAGTTTGGAGGATGATGATTATGACCCCTTAAAATATGTGAACAAAGATTCATTAGTATAAAAAACTATTTAAAAAGAGAATATATTAACAATAGCCAACAAGTTACACCTATTGGGAACTAGGGCAAGTTGACAAATACGATAATTCTTGTAACTTACCAAAAACCTAAACTTATTGAAAGGGGGATTGAGACTGGAAAAAGGTTAAATATTTTAGAGTAGCTAGTTAATATCCTAGCTAAAATTTTTATGTTAAAATTCATAATTGATTCTCATAAATATAGTTAAAACTTTAAGTGAGATAGAGCTCAAGGGTGGCATATCTCTAGAAAGGTTAGCAACTATTTGCAAATGCATTTTTCAAAATTTTGTTATAAAATTTTCTGACCAAGACCTACTCGAGGAGGAATTGAGGGATGAGCCACTTCACATAATTGTTCAAATTAGTAGTACAATGATCCATACATTGCTCGAGGATATAGGGGCATCATTGAATATTTGTACATTGTTTGCCCTAAAAGCAATGAATTTTCCAAAGAATAAACTAGTAGAGTTTAACATTAACATAATGATGTACCATAACTCAAAGAGGACGTGATGAGGGAGAATTTATCTACTAATCACCCTGGGACTAAAACAGTCGAAGCAGAGTTCCATATGCTTGATATTCCTTCATATTACAACCTTATCCTCGGAAGGCGTTGACTCAAAGACATGGGAGTAGTTTCATCACCTTGTCACTAGTGCCTCAAATTTCCTCGCAAGAGGACCATCATCAAGATCCATGGTGATCGAGCATCTTGAGATAGGAACTGCTAACTGATTTGTAAAGTACCCACTATTATGACAGACAATAGAGCCATTCTTTAAAACTGCACTTCAATCCCTTTTGCTAACTCCCAACAAGCCTCCTTCCATTCAAACTAAACTTGAGCTCCATCTAATTTTCATAAAACTCTTGCTACAATCAAAAAAAAATTCCCTGTGCTCTTGCCATCTCAAGCCCTATAAGAAATAGCCTCTCATTCGTTTCCCTTATATCCAAGTCTTCATTCCCTAATTTTCAGCCCACCTCACCTTGATAAACCATGAAAAATAATGTTCAAGTTTGGATATAGGCCTGGTCAAGGGCTTGGTAGGAGAAACCAAGGGACCTTGAACTACTTCCTGAAGGAGTTCCAAGAGAGAGAGAAGATCTTGACTTCTCATGGAGGGAGTGTAAGAAGAAGGATCAACCCCTCCACTCTTTCAAAGACTCAAATCAATATCCACCACCAACATGGATGCTCAAATTATACTTCATAGCTGAATGAGTAGAGCATGCGACTATGACCCCTATTGATGATGAAGATGATGAAGATGACAATCTACAAAGCATCATGAGTGGGATTGGCTAACTATTCTTGATAGAAGAAGGTGATCTACCCTCTCATCCAAAGTGGAGCACAACCTTATGATGACACCAAGGTACCCCATCCTCCCCTAGAGGAGGACCCACTTTGTAGTTTAGATTTATTTTCTTCTTGGTTATTAGAATATTGTAGTAGACTAGATTTAGGAATTTTTTGCATTTGCATTCTAGATTATGTGCTTAACATGTTTGAAATAAGTCAGCTACCTAGGGCAAAAAAAGATGTGTTCTACCTTAAGGAACCTATCCCTAATTTGCACAAGGAGCTACATGAGGACTCATTTGGGGTCTATGAGATCAAATAAAAGGAAGATGAAAATGACAAACTCGATGACTTCGAAGGAGGTGCTTAGGAAATTTGATGAGGAGACAGCCACAACTATAGAACCAACTAAAGAAGTCAACCTATGGTCACTTGAGAACCCTAGGCCAATCCTGATTAGTGTAAACCTACCAAGAGAACTCGAAGCTTAGCTAATCTCAACCCTCATCGAATATAAGAATGTCTTTGCATGGACATATGGGGAGATGCTGATACTAGGATGAGAGTTGGTGGAATATAGGATCACATTAGAAGATGACACGAGGCCAAGAAAGTAGTAACCGAGAAGGCTACATCTAGACATTGTGCTCAAGTTGAAGGAGGAAATTGATAAACTCCACTAAGCTAAATTCATACATTTATTCCCCTATCCAAACTCGATAGTAAACATTATTCCAGTCAAGAAAAAGGATGACAGGGTATGTATATGCACTGACTTTAGAGACTTGAATAAAGCTTATCTGAAAGATGATTTTCCCTTGCCTCACATTGATAGCCTCGTGGATAACAATTATTGCCATGCAATATTGTCTTTCATGGATGGATATTCAGGATACAACCATATATGCCTCACACCAAAAGATAAAGAGAAAACTTTCTTTGCTACTCCTTGGGCAACTTATTATTATGTGGCTATGCTGTTTGGACTAAAAAATGCTAGAGCAACATACCAAGGAGCCATGAAAATAATCTTTCATGATATGATCTATGACTGCATGGAGGTGTACATTGATGATATTCTAGTCAAGTCCCAAACTAGGAAAGGACGTGACTCAACCTAAAAGCGAGTCCTCCACTATCATGGGAGAATCAGCTAATAATAAACCCATAGAAGTGTGTTTAGGATCTCATAGGGCAAGTTGCTTAGTTTCTTGATGACTAGCAGAGGAAATGAAGTGGATCCAACTAAACCAGGAGCCATTATAGAAATACCACCTCTAAAGAATATAAAGTAGTTTTGAGGTCCAATAAGGAGATTATAGTTTATCCAAAAGTTTATATCTCAACACTTTGAAAAATCTCATCCATTGCACAACATGCTTAAAGGAGGAGCTCAGTTCAAATGGACCTTGGGGTGTCAAGAAGCCTTCAACCAACTTAAGAAGTACCTTCTTAAGCCACCAATCTCATGGCCCAATCTCAGGGTGACCACTAATCTTGTATACTGCTATCACTGAAGAGCCAATCGACATCATGTTGGCATAGGAGGATGAAGACAAGAAAGAAAGGATGGCATACTACCATAATCAAACCATGTTGGAGTATGAAAAGAAGTATTCAAAGATAGAGAAGGCTTGTTGGGCTATGGTTTGGGCCTCCCAAAAGTTGAGACATTATTTTATGGCTCACAAGGTACTCATGTTAGGTCAGATGGATCCAATCAAGTTCATGTTTGAGATGCTAGTATTCTGAGGGCAAATTGCAAGATAGAAGATGCTCCTACCTGAATTTGACCTTGAGTTTGTAACTAGGAAGGCAATTAAGGGGCAAGCTAAAGCTAATCAACTAATTGATTTCCAATTGCCTACCACAGACTTGACTCAAGAATTATTCCCTGATGAGTTAATCTTGCTTGTTTCTAATAAAGACCACCCCCAAGATGTGGACCTTGTACTTTGATGATGCCTTGAACCAAGTAGGTGGAGGAGTAGGCATCATTCTAATCATGCTTGAGGGAGTTTTCATGCCTCGAGCTTATTGGCTTGAATTTTCTTCTACCAATAATCAAGTTGAATTTGAGGCACTTATAATTGGCATGCATCTAGTGCTCTCTCTAAAAGGTCAAGTGCCTCAAGATCAAAGGTGACTCAAAGCTCATCATCCTACAAGTTCTAGGCTAATATCGCACCAAAGATGCCAAGCTTTTAGAATATTGGGACTTAGATGTCATCTTGGCTAAGCAATTTAAGAAAGCTTCTATTGCCCATGTCTTGAGAATCAACAAAATTCTAGGAGATGCCCTAGCTTCATTTGGATCAACATTTCACACCCCCTCTAGCATCTTGATAGACAAAATTCTTCTCCAAAAGAACCTGCAACCAGTACTCAAGTCAAGTGACCCAATTATTCCAAGATGGATGGAGTCACACAACCTTAGAGTTACAGCTCACATCCTCCTAATGGAGTTGGTAAATATCTACTATGATGGAAACCCATGATTTCATGACATTGAGAATTTCTTAGAGAAAGGAGTTTTCACTAAGTGTACTACTAGAGATAATTGTGAAGCGGTTCGAAGAATGGCAGCCCAATATATGATTCTGGGCAACACTCTTTACAAGAAGTCATTCAATGGGACTTTGCTAAGGTGCCTAGACAAGGAGTCCACCTAGATTCTCAATAAAGCTCATGCAGGACTATGTGGAGGCCATGTTAATGCACCAATATAGGCCAAAAAGATAATTAGAATAGGTTACTATTGGTTGTGATGGAAAAGGACTATAGGGACTTTGTAAGGAGATGCCAAGAATGCCAAATCCACACTTCTACATCCTCCCTCCATATTTTATCAGCACCATGGCCATTCTTGATGTGGGCCATTGATGTGGTCAAGCCATTCTTAGAGAATGCCATTGATGGGAGAAAACATTTTGTCCTAACTACAACCAAGTACTTTACTAAATGAGTTGAAGTTAAATGTTTTCAGGAGCTTGAAGCAGTAGGCATGGTTTGATTGAAGCACAAAATCTTGGCTTGATTCGGGGTGCCAAAAATAATAGTCATTGATAATGGGCCACAAATCCTCTAATAACAAATGTGAGACTTACGTAAGCACTTTTTTATTATGTTGCATCAATTATCTTCTTACTACCCTCAAGATAATGGTAAAGCTGAAGCTACTAACAAGACTCTAATTAAGATTATTAAAAATATAGTAGAAGCTAGTAAAAAAATTAGATTAGCTAGATAAGGTAGATGAAGTTTTATGGGCCTACTGTACTTCCATACGTACCCCAACGGATCAAACCCTATTTGCACTAATGAATGGAGTGGAGGCAATTTCACCATATGAAACTCAAATTCCATCACTTAGAATAGTAATAGAAAATGACTAAGTCTAACCAAAATATAGGAGTCTCTTCTTAGCTAGCTTGAACTACAAGGTGAAAGATAATTAAGTGCAACCAATCACGCACAAGCTTACCAGTGGTGGCTATCTTGATGTTTGAGTCAATTTTAGCTAAAATTCAATCTAATCAAATTTAGCTAGCATAGAGGCTTGACTGCCACTAAAACACATTGAACTGGTCACCACTTGGTAAAACTAGACATCCAATTCTGGCCTACCAATCATCCAATTCCTAAAACTAATAGACTTTTTCACATGAATCAAGTCTAGTGGAACCCCTCTACCAGTCAACAAGTTTCTCAATCGGTCATTCAATTTTGATGAACCAAAACTCGTAGCTCTCTATTGGTCGACCGATTCCTTAATGGGTCACCTAGTGTGGGTTTGGATCAAGAGCAAATTGTCCAGATTTTTCAAAAAAAATTTGCAAATGAGTTCAAAATTTGAATTCCACCATATCTATTATTGGTATCATCCTCAATCGTATCATTCACAAATTTGAATGTATCTAATACAATCCACCTCTCCCATGCCTATTAAAGCCCTCATCCTATAAAACAAAAAGGAGGAGAATCAAAGGAGGGGATCAGAACTGAAGAGTAGTCAGAGGGCTACCATCCACAGCCATCCATGGCCCTGCACCACCGTCACCTTCCCATCGTCCACGTCAAGCCCCTGCACCCTCCACTCTTCTCCTTCTTATTCCTAAAAGGTGGTCAAGCTTGTGCAACCACACTGCACCTACATCGCTTGCTAGCCATTGCATATGCATCCTCCTCTAAGTGCAGCCCCAAAGTTCTTATCTTAATGGGAAAGGAGATCCCCATTGACATCAACGTTACCTACAACTCTAAGTAGCACTGCAAGGTCCTCCAAACCCTTGATCTCCACTCCTTCCTCTTCTTCTATGCACTTGTAAGCTACCACCAATAGATTTAGGCTAGGTCTAGCCAAGATCTAGCTAGATTTGGCCTATATCTAGCCACCATGAGGAAGCAAGGCTTAGCTCTTGGTGTAATGGAGAAGAAGTGGTGAAGATAAGAAGAAATTTGGGGAAGAGGGATTCAAGTGATGAAGGAGAAGGAAACAAAAAGTAAGAGAGAGAAAAGTCCTTGTTGTTGCTAGTCCACATGGGGGGAAGAAAAAATAAAAGAGAAAGGAGAAAAAAAAGGGGGAAAAGGAGAGAAGAAAAGGAAAAAAGGAAGAGAAAGTAAAAAAGAAGAAGAAAAAAATATTCTTACCTCGATGAATGTGCTCTTGTTAATTGACTTAATGCTAGTTTGCAGACTCATTCAAAAGTCAAATCTGAACTAGGACTAACTCACAAGCTCGCCTAAAAATCATTTCAACATAGGGCCATTTTGTGAGCTTTTCTGAAAATTATTCCAACCTAGGGCCAGCTTGCGAGCACACTCCAACCTAAGGCTAGCCTACAAACTTGCTCAAAATTTATTCCAATTTAGGGCCATCTTGTAGACTCATTTAAAAGTCATTTGGACCAAAATCAAGCCTATAGTCTTATCTGAAAGTCCAATCAATTTACCACCAACTTGTGGGCTCATTCAAAAACCAAATTCATACTCAAGGCTAGCCCATAGTCTTACCTGAAAGTTTAATAGATTAAAGGCCAGTCTGGGGCTCGCTTGAAAGTCAAACACAACTCAAGGTTAGCATTTAGGTGTACCTAAAGTCATTATAATAGCTTGAGGGCTCTTAAACCAAAATAAAGTCAATTAACATAAATTAATTAAATTAAATAACTTGATCACATTGAACTCAAGCCGATTGGCTAAAGCAAATAGACAAAAACCAAATTGACTTGAACAAATCACCAAATGGACCTAAATTAATAAAAAAATAAATAGATTGAAAATAGTCTAGGAAAGTAGAAAAACATTTTAGTGGTCAATCGCTCACTCAACCAATCGACTAGTTCTGAAAAACTAGAACCGGCAAAGCTCTGTCGAGCCTAGTGAACCAAGAAATTGCAAGCCCTATATCGGACTATCGGTACCCCTATTAGTTGTCTGATTTTTATAAATAGAAAATAGAAGCCCTCTATTAGATGCCCTATATTTAGACCTATCATTTGATTCTAATGAACCTAGAGTGAAATCCTTTTGACTGGTTAACTAGCCCCCAAATTGGTCGTCTATTTCAGTCAAAATAACTTGGGTTCAGATCCAACTCAAATTGAGTTTAAATCAGGTTAAGCCTTGATTGGTCCAAATTAGGTCAACCCGAATTAAACTGGGTTTAGATCAAGTCAACCTAAAATAAAAATAAATTTGAATTAAACTCTAATTGAGTTGAACCACATTTAAACTAAACATTAATCAAGTTCATCTCGAACCCTAATTGGGTCAATTCAAAATTCAAATAAAACCTTAATTGGGCTAAATTAGGTATGAATTGAACCCAAATCAAAAGTCAGGTCAGAATGAACTTTAGTTAGGTTAAACTATGTTCAAACCAAACCCTAATTGAGTCAAATTGAACTCAAATCTAGACCCAAATTAGGTCAACCAAGTTTGAACCAAACCATAATTGGGTCAAGCCAAGTTTGAATTAAACCCTAATCAGGTCAAATCCCAATCCTAATCAAGTCAAATCAAACTCAAATTCAAACCCAAATAAGGTACACCTGAATCAAAACTAGGTCAAACCTGAACCAAAATTATGTCAAACCTAAACCACTAAGTTGAACTTGAACCTAAACTAGGTCCAACCTAAACCAAAGTTAGGTCAAACCTAAACCAAAATCATATCCAACTTGAACTAGAACTAAGTTGAATCAAAGTAACTTGAACTTAGTCTATTAATGCTCAAACCTGAGCCCGATAAATATCCAATGTGAGTCAAACCCAAATCTATTAACTAGCTGAACCTAGATCCATCAAGAACCCAATTAGGATTTGGATTCAAGGTTCGTTAAGTATCCAATAAAAACCCAATTGAGGTTGAACCTAAGATCAACTAGGGTTAGTCAACAACAAGCTCTACGTCACTGATAGCACCTCAAATTGACAACATTCCTAAAAGGCCATTGATTATCATTTCAAATCGAACTATGGCAGGCATGAACTCGCTTAGTCAGTCAGTTAGATGCCTTGTTCAAATAAAATCAACCAACAACACGCTTAAATTTGTCAGCCATACTTCAAAGCTGAGCCAACTTAAAAGTGATCAGTGATACTTAGCTAAGCTAACTCCAAAAGCTGTTGGGTGATGCTTCAAAGTTAATCAACAACATGGTGTTGCCAACACACTTAAGAGGCCATCGATTATCAAATTAGAAAAGGTCAACATAAAGCTCAGATCACTGACCACTTCAAATTGAGCTAAGGTAGGCTTGAACTCATTTAGTTAGTCAGTCAAAAATTTTGTTCAAATGAAGTCAATCAATAATATGATTAAAGCCATCAGCCGCACTTCAAAGCTAAGCCAACTCAAAAGTCATTCATGACGCTTAGGTAAGCCAACCCCAAAAGTCATTGGTAATACTTCATGATTAATTGACAACATTCCTAAGAGGTCGTTAATTATTAAATCAGAGATGATTAGCATAAAGCCAAGGCTACTAACCATTTTGAATAGAACTGAGGTAGGCTTGAACTTGCTTAATTAGTCAACTAGGCATATTATTCAAACAAAGTCAACTGACGATACACTTAAAGCCATCGACCACACTTCAAAGTTAAGCTAACCTCAAAAGTTGTTGACAACACTTCAAAGTTAATCAACAACACACCTAAGAGGCCATTGATTATCAAATTAGAAATGTTTAGCATAAAGCTCAAGCTGCTAACCACTTTAAACTAAACTAAGACAAGCTTAAACTTGCTTAATCAGTAAGCCAAATGCCTTATTCAAATGAAGTTAACTGACAACATGCTTAGAGTTGTCAGTTACACTTCAAGCTAAAGCCAACACAAGCTCAAAAGTTGTTGCTGACATTTTAAACCTAATTGACAACATGCCAAGAGGTCATCAATTATCAAATTATATAAGCTAAGGCCACTAATAATTTTTTGAATCTAAATATTAAAACAAGTCAACTAATAATAAGTAGAAAGCTATTGGCAATACTTCAAACCTTAATAGGGTTGACTTATATAAGCCAAGTCAATTAGCCACACCCTAAAATCAAATCAAGTTATTAGCATTCACCAAGGATCAAATCATGCATTTGTTTAGGTCAAATTTCACTTAGTCAAGTGCACGAAAGAGGGGCAGCGATGAGCATCAAGCTTTTTCTCAATCCCTTCTTTATTTCATATCATTCATGATTATGAAATTAAAATTTATTAAATTGAAAATTGAGGGTATGCCCTTTCTTAAGGCCATGTATTCCTTTCTTTAAATCAATTGAATAATATTTTTCCTTTCTTCATGTCTCTATTTTATTAGTTTAGTTTCTCACATTAGGAGGTTCCTAATGATTTCCAAGGTAATTAACAATAGGGGCTTGAGCATGTTGGAAGTTATGTTCCTACAATTTCTGATAGCACACTCAAACTACCTTGAATTTTCATTTATTATTTTGAGATTACTCCTTAGGTTTTGTAACTATACCGAGTAGCCAATTTTGTCTCCACAAATTCTATCATATTAGATGTGATATTGTTTCTCCTCCAAGTAGAGAAACCTAGTTAATATAGACACATCAAACTAATGACTAATTTTTTGTTATTAGAAAGGAAAAATGGCATCATCAAGTGACCCTCCTACCCCAATCTACACCACATCCTAGGTGAAGGGTTTGTGGTATACTTTATCAACCAATGATCACTGTGGGGGCAAATAAAATCTATATAAGCATGGATTAACTCCTCATCTCCCATTCAAAGGGCAAAGACCTCCTATATAGGTGTCAAAGACCTCCCATTTAGAGGGCAAAAGCCTCTCACCTAGTGAGCAAAGACCAAGGCCACTCAGAGGGCAAAAGACCAAGTCCATCCAGTGGGCAAAAACTAAGTTCACCAAGGGGCAAAGGCTAAGTCTGCCCAAGAGGTAAAGGCCAAATTTTATTGTATCAAACCTTGACAAAATAGAGAGCCCATTGGCACAAACTAAGGTAACAGTCTTCCAAAGACTAATAATAGGAAAGAGTTAGTTTTGGACCACCTATAACTTGCCCTAGAAGCAAATACAAGCAATATAAATAAAGGAAAAATTAGCAAGGCATTTGGTTGACTTTGGGATGTCAAATCAAATCTAAAGCTAGATTCTACAATCTCCACCTCCAACGCTATAAAGGCTAAATGAGGACAATGGAAGAACACGTGTTTAACCTTCTTCAACTAAGAAAGGAGAAACATCATATTCTAATGTTAGAATGATTAATGAACAAGTAACTAAATCCAAAAAAGGATACTCACACCAAGTCTATAATATGGAAGAATCAAATGGTTGCATGACCTTTGAAAAAAATATAGAAAGAAAATTAAAATTATGTTAGTCTGTGATGAAACATCTAGTCAAATCAAAACTAACTAGTCAAGTATATATTCCATTCTTCCCCAGACAAAATATAAAACAAAAAATTTTCACTATGAAACATAAAATAAAAATTTTCTTAGTATTTAGGTGAACCACCTTCTATCTTAGAGATAAGGTCTCCAAAAAATATATGGTAATATTTGAAGGCAAGGATGGTCAATGATGAAATATGGTGGAGTTGGAATCCATGCACCTCCTCCTACCTACCAACAACTTAAGTTAATTTTAAGAATGCAAGCTTAAAAATATGGTGACTAATCTACAATTAAATAAAAACCTATTAGGAAAGTTACTTTAAAGGCAAAAGTACAATGGTCGAAGATAACCTCTTGGGAATCTCCTGCCAAAGGCAAAAACACCCCCAAATAAAAAAAATAAAGTCCTAAATGGATAACTCTTATATGTAAAACTAAATCAAGAAAGGTGGACTCATAGAGTAAGAACCAGCTAGCATTTGCGAGCCTACAAATCTTGGATCCTCAAAAGATGAATGAGATTTGTAGATTAAAAAAAAAGAGAAAGGAAAAAAGGAAAAAAAATTGAAAAGGGGAGAAGATTGTATCACTATTGGAATTAGGAGAACTAATCCAGTCTCATCTTGGTGTATTATTGACTAAAAAAGATCACCGAAAGAGTAAATACCAGATGACATTTGTGGGTGTGTAAACTATAGAAATTAAGGTTAAAAGGCATCTAAGATCAAAGCCGAAGTCAAAGAAGTAACTAACTAATAGGAACATGATGAATGTGGTGAAGTCACTAGAAAAATAGGTTTCTTAATAAAATATTACACTAGAGAAAAGTGTAAGGGGAGGTCAATAGTGACCCACCACATCTTAAGAAAAAATCATCCTTAATAAAATATTACACTAGAGAAAAAGTGTAAGAGGAGGTCGATTAGTGACCCACCACATCTTAAGAAAAAATTATCCTTAAATTTCAATAAGCTGAATCAAGTAGGAGGCTTTAATTAAAGATGGAATGATTCCTCACCTGTCTACTAAGATACTTACAAAAATGAATCTCTAGAAAATTTTCTTTCAAAGATAAGTACAAACACATATGCTTTATGTCATTCACATCTATCAGCATCACAATCAAAGTAAATAGAAAGAAGAGAACATCACTTCATAAGGTTACTTCTCTTGAAGCTCATGTGCCATTCTAATAGTTTAGAAGATGAACTATCAACAGGAGGTACTACAGTTTGACAAACACCAATCAAGATATCTGCTTACTGATCTAACTGATTGTTATAGTGTGTCCTACTTTGACATGTCAATATGACATTATAGAAGACAAGCCCTATGAAGATAGCAACTTTCTACTTTATTCTTTGTTTGACTAAGACATGGTATGGATGATAAGGTGAAGAAGTTTCAAGGTTTCTCTTAAAATAACCTCCAAGCAATCAAAGTCAAATTGGTTGGACTGATTGATCAAGTCATCAACCGCTATATAAAGGGATCAAGACTAGGGGAAAATATTTCCCTTTGACTTTGATTCTGAGGACACTCCAATATAGATCAGGATCTCTTCCCCCAATTATTTCCAAGTCGCAGTCTTTTCATTATTGATATAGGACTCTAACCCACCTATAAAAGAAAAGTGGACCTCCTTTTGACCAACATGGGATGTTTTTCCCAAAAACAAGGATCATACTCCTTTGCTATTCAATGCAAGGATGAAAATGAAAAATGCTCACATGCATTTGAGCATATACAATAGCTCTCTTCCAAAAAAATGTGACGAGGATAGAGAGCATACCACCCAAGCATCCACTATAAATATTAATCAGACATTAAATCCATTCACTCATATAAAGAAAATAGGAAAAGTAAAGTAAACTTTTCTCTTATTCAGATGCTTAAGGAAAAGCATGACATTGAAGCATTCGGAGTGGATGACTGATCCATCATGTTAACACCAACTGAGATTTTTATTTCCCACCATTAAAAGATTGTAGACAAGGAAATCAAGATTGGCTCATCAAAGGAGGCATATTTCTGAGACATCAAAAATACAAAAAAGGTAATTAGGGGTTCTTCCCTCACCTCAAAATATTGGGGGAAGTAAGATTTTTTTTGCCAAAATATCTATCGCCATGGCATTCAAAGAAAACTAATCTATGTGATGTTTCCTATTACTTTGATGATCAACATATTAAGTCAAATGTCATGAAATTCTTGACGAAATTTCAAATAGACCACTTATTTAGTGGTAAAAGTAAATATGCCACCTTAAAATGACAAAAGGAGTGCACTACCTCCAATATGGTGAGATCAAGCTTATCACATCTAAAGGGATAAAATCAAATTGTTTACCAACAAAATGGTCAAACTAAATACCTCATCTATGATATTTGTAAAGTCAAACATGTTATCTTTGACTTGGCAAAACCAAAGTAGCATGTTTTGAAAATAACTAAAGTCTATTTTGCATGGTGATCAAACTTGCACCTTCATGGCAAGAAAGTCCACTTTCAAGTGGCAAATTTAGTCCATTTTCCATGATGATGAGATGCACATCTTCATGGCAATCAAGTCCACTTTCAAGTGGCAAATTAAGTTTATTTTCATATAGCAACCTATGTCCACTTTCACATGGCAAACAAAGTCCATTTTATGTGGTAATCAAAATCATATTTAAATGCCAAATCAAGTCCACTCATATATGATAATTCAAGTCCATTTCACATGATGATCAAGCCCATATTTAAATGAGGTCTACTCTCACATGGCACGTTATGTCTTTTACATGGCAACTTAAGTCCACTTTCATATAGTAAATAAAGTCCATCTTATGTGGCAATCGAGCCCATATTTAAATAGAAAATCAAGTTCAATCATATGTGACAATTCAAGTTCATTTTACATGGCAATCAAGTTCATATTTAAATAAAGTCCACTCTCAAGTGGCACATTAAGTCCATGTTCACGTAGCAACCTGAGTCCATTTTTATATGACAAACAAAATTTATTTTACATGATAATCAAGTCCATATTGAAAGGGTAAATCAAGTCCACTCCTATGTGGTAATGCAAGTCCATTTTATGTGGTGATCAATCAAACCTATATTTAAATGAGGCCTACTCTCATGTGGCACATTAAGTCTATTCTTACATGTCAACTTAGGTCCATTCCTGTATGGTAAATCAAATACCATTTTGCATGGTGCAACAAATATGCATTTAATAGCAAATCAAATTCTCTTCTATATGGTCAACTAAGTCCATTTTGGATAGCAATCTAGCTCACATTTACATAGTAAATTAAGTCTACTTTCACATGGCAAATCAAATCCACTCCCACATGGTAAATTCAACCCACTTTGGTATGGTGATCGAGCCTACTTTTATTCAAAAAATAAAGTCTACTCTCATGTGGCAAATCAAGTCCATTCTTTTGTGGTAATTCAGGTCCATTCTACAGTGGCAATCAGGCTAGCACTTTAATGGTAAACTAGGTCTACTTCTATGTGATAAATTAAAGTCCATTTTATATGGCAATCAATCCAGCATTTGAATGGTAAATGAAGTCCACTTCTACGTGGCAAGGTAAGTCCATTTTACATGGCAATCAAGTCCATATTTAAATGGCAATTTGAGTCCACTTCCAAGTGGTAAATTCAATCCACTTTTGAATGGCGATCAATCCTACCTTTATGTGGGGAGCCAAGCCCACTTTACATGGCAAACAAAGTCCATATATATGGTGATCAAACTTGTATCTACGTGGTAAATTAAGTCTACTCTCACATGGAAGATCCAATTCATTTTAAGAGGTGATCAATTCTACATTTATATGATGAATCTAGTCTACTTTCATATGGCAAGTTCAATCTACTTTCACATGACAATCAAGCATGCTTTCATGTGGAGAACCAAGTCCACTCTTGTGATAATTCAAATCTACTTTCATATAGTAAACAAAGGCCGCTTTTATGTGGCAAACCTAGCCCATTTTGCATGGCAATTAAGCCTATATTTATGTGATAAATCAAGTTCACATTCATTTGGCAGACTAAGTCCACTCCCATGTGGCAATTCAGACCACTTTCACATGGTAATTCAAGCCTACTCCCATGTGATAAATCTAATCTACTTTTGCATTGAGATCAAGGTAGCTTTTATGTGGAGAACCAAGTCTACTCTCATGTGGCAAACCAAATCTACTTCTATATGGCAATCTAAGTCCATTTTATGTGGTAATCAACCTTGCATTTACATGGAAAATTAAATCTACTTTCAAGTAGCAAATTAAGTCCATCTCACATGATGATAAAATCTATATTTACACCATAAACTAAGTTCATTCTTATGTGGTAGATTAAATCCACTTTCATGTAGCAAATATAATTTACTCTCAAAATGCAAACTCAAGGCAAGTACATGAAAATTATTAACACCCTTTTCTCTATTCAGAACTTGAGAAGAGAATGCGAAGGAGGCACTTATTTTGTGTTGATTTTGGCTAAAATTAAATTTAATAAAATTTAGCTAGAATAGAGGCTTGAATGCAACTAAAATACACCAAACTAGTCACCGCTTGATAAAATGAAATGTTCGATTCTAGCCTAGATATCATCTGGTTCCCAAAATCAGTCAAGTGGTTCACATGAATCAAGTCTAGTTGAATCCCTTTGTTGGTTGACTGGTTTCTCAATAGGTCAACTAGTTTTGATGAGCCAAAACTGGTAGCTCTCTATCAATCGATTGCTTCCTTAATTGGTCACCTAATGAAAGTTTGGATTAGGAGAAATTGGTCTAGATTTTCTAAAAAAAATTTGCAAATGAGTTCAGAATTGAATTCCACCATGTCCATTTGGTAACAAATCAAATCTTTATCTACATCTACAACCATTTGAAATTTGAATTTGAGATCATCCTCAATCTTATTATTCAAAAATATTTGGATGGATCCAATCTAATATACCTTTCCTATGTTTATTAAAGCCTTCATCTTGTAAAACAAAAGAGAGGAGAATCAGAGGAGGGGATGAAAACTAAAGAGGGGCCAGAGAGATACTGTTCACAGCAACCTCATAGCCTTGTGCTATCATCACCTTCCCATGGTCCATGTCAAGTGCTAGCACCCTCCACTTTTCTCCTCCCTATTCCTCCAAGGTAGCTGAGCTCATGCAGCCACACTGCACCTCCACCTACTAGCCATCACACCCGCATCATCCACCAAGTGTAGCCCCCAGAGTTCTTATCTTCATTGGCGAGGAGATCCTCGTTGCCATATGAGCGATCCAAATTGGTCACCAAGGATGGTGAAGACCCTGAGGAGTAATTTCAAAATAATAAATTAAAAATGTGTGGTAGTTTGAATGAGCAATTAGGTCTTGTAGGAATATGACTTCCAATAGGTGCAAGCTCCTATTGTTAATTACCATGATAGTTATCAAAAACCTTTTAAATTAAGAAACCTAGCTAATAAAATAGAGATACAAAAAAAAAGAATGCATCATTTGATTGATTTGAGAAAAGATACGTGGCTTAAGCAAGGACATACTCTCACTTTACAATCTAAAAAATTTAAATTTATGATAAAAAAGAATATGAAAATGGGAGAAAAGAAGTGGGAAAAGGCTTGGTGTTTGTAGCTGTCCTACTCCCATACACTAGACCGAGTGAAACTTGACTCGAATGGGTCTTGATTTGATCCTAGGTGGATGCTAATAACTTGACTTAATTCCAAGATGTGGCTAAATACCTTGACTTATATCAATTGACCTTACTATGATTTGAACCATTGCCTACTAGGCCATGAAAGAAGATAAGAGAAAAAGTGGAAAAGACTTGATGTGAGCTGCTGCCCCACTCCTATGTGCTAGACTGAGTGGAACTTGACTTGGTAGGTGTGGCTGACTGCCTTAGCTTGAGTCAGTTGGATATATAGCATCACCAACTATTTTTGGGGTTAGTTTTAAAGTATGGCCAACAACATTGAGTGTGTTGGTAATTAACTTCTTTTAATTTGGTAGCATCACTAATGGCTTATGGGATTGGGTATTGATTGTTCACCAGAGGAAGTTTGATTCTTCATTTATCAGAATTGAGTGTCTAGTTGGAGTACTAGTTGATTGATAGAAATACTTCATTTTCTCAATTTATCAGAATCGATCAACCAATTGAGGGTACCAATCAATTGATGGAGGGCTTTTCTACCTGTTTTTATTAGTTTTAGTCTATTTATTTTTGTCCATTTTGATTTATTTAATGCCTTGTTCTAGTTAAATTGATTTTGTTGATTTGTTTTAGTCGAATTGGCTTTAGTTCAATGTAATTGAGTCATTTAATTTGGTTAATTCATGTTAATTAATTTTATTTTGGTTTGAGAGCTCTTAGGCTATCATAATGACTTTGGGGTGAGTGTATAGGCTGATCTTGAGTTGGATTGACTTTCCGACGAGCTCACAGACTGGACATGAGTCTAAATTAGCATTTGGATGAGCCTGTGAGTTTGACTTCAGTTAAATTGACTTTTAGGTGAGCCCATAGGCTGACCCTTAGTCTCAATGACTTTTGGATGAGCTTGCAGCTAGCTCTTAGTATTTGATTTTTAGGTGAGTCTGCAGGCTAGTTCTAAACTTTTTAAACAAGCTCATAGGATGGCCTTTAGTTTGAATTAGCATTTGGGTGAACCTGTAGACTAGCCCTTGTCTAAATTGACCTTCAGGTGAGCTTGCAAGCTAGCCCTTGGTTAGAAATAGTTTTTGGACAAGCTTGAATATTGGTCCTAGACTAGCTGACTTTTTAGATGAGCCTGTAGACTAGTCCTAGGTTAGTTGACTTGCAGGGACCTCATAGGAGACAAAGGAACATAAGAGAAATAGAAGAGGACTAGAGATAAAATAAAGATAAAAACAAAGAAAAGATGGAACTTTAGTTCTCCTCCTTAATGCTCCCTTGGTCTCCTCCTTGATGATGTTTTCTTGATCTCCTTTCTCTTTGATTTCATGCCAATAATTCTTGCTCCTTTATTGCTAATAATTTAACTCTATTTTTGTGTCTATAATTCATGTCTTGCTCTATTTTTATAGGGTTAAGAAGATCCTTATATAGAATCATTAATTGATTCAAATTTATTATTTGATTTAATTATATTTTTCTTTTTTGGGAATCATATCTCATATTTGGATTTTTGATTAATATGTTTCAAGATTGTAATCTCCTTAACCAAAAAATTTATTGATTGTTGATGAGTTTATAGATTTATTTTCATTTATGTAGATTGTGACCTGAACTGAACAATTTGTTGATAAACTATCAATTGACAAAACGTATTGACTGATTGAAGAACTAGTCAATCTGTAGAGCATTGCAAAATTTAGTTCATGAGAACCAATACTCACAAATCGGTCAACCAGTGCAGCCTAATTTAGTATTTGGGTCTAAAGTTTTAGCCTATGTTTTATTTCAAATTGAACCTAGCCTATCATGAATTAGATTCAATGTCCAACTCTTTGTCAAACTCAAAGTCAGAATTAGATTACAAAATCTACTCAAACAAAGTGCCCCCTTCACATCCACTTCATAAGTTTTCTTGGTGAGTATTTGATCTTAGATCATTGCCTTCATAAGTGTCCAATAGGTGGGGTCCCTTACTTCTTTTCTTGACATATTTCACTAGGATCTTTTCTCCTCTTTTAGTTATTTCTCACTCTTTTCTTTTGAAGATATCATGGAAGCTTTTTTGATTGAAAAAATTCAAAATAAGAAAGAAGATAGTTTGGTTTTACCATGTTTCCTTCCCATTTTGGGAATTGATACTGAAGCATTCATTGTGTATCAACCTTAGGAGCATAAAAAATAAGTGAGATTTGAAAATTGCTATCCTACTACCCATTTTTCCAAAGAGGGGATACCATGTGTTGATAGGGCCAGAGACTCTTTCAGGTTGGAGCCAGTTGGTCTCTTTAGGCAATGAGAGTTATCAAAAACCCTAGGATTTTGCATCTTGAATGGCCATTCACCTACTTGGCGATGATCATTTCCACTTGCCAGAGCAATAATAGTTTTGCTATATTATTTGGAGTGGGTTGATGATGTGGTATCTCAATTCTTAGCCCAACTTGTTGGTCTAGGAATTTTAGGAGGAGTCATAGCATCTATGGGATTGAAACTGACACCTGAGATAGTGAAAGACTCTAAGGAGCAATCTCGAAATAACAAATAAAAAATATAGTGGTTTGAATGCGCAATTAGGTGTTGTAGAAACATGACTTCCAACATGTGTAAGCCTTTATTGTTAATTATCCTAATAATTATCAGGAACCTCCTAAAGCACAAAACCTAGCTAATAGAATAGAGACATAAAAGAAAAGAAGAAAGCATAATTTGGTTGATTTGAGAGAAAGGGTATATGGCTTAAGCAAGGGCATACTCTCACTTTATAACTTAATAAATTTAAATTCATAATCATAAAAGAATATAAAATAAGACAAAGAAAATGGAAAAGAATCTTTGGTGTGCATTGTCGCCCTACTCCCATGTGTTAGACCATGTGGAGTTTGACTTGAATGGGTCTTGACTTGATCTATATTGGATGTTAGTAATTTGATTTGGTGATGTTGTTCGACAGGACATGAAAGGCAAATAGGGCGTTTGAGATGTCTCCAATAGCCTGAGCATTGGTAATAAGTTCTTCTAGTTCAAGTGTTTCCATTAGCCTAGTGGTGTTGGTAATAACTTCATTCAACTTGAAGTATTTCCATTAGTTGATGAGGCATTGGTGATAACTGCATTTGGTTTGAAGTGTTTTCATTAGCCAAGGAGGCATTGGTGGTAACTTATTTTAGTTTGGAATGTTTCCGTTAGCCAATAATCCATTGGCCATAATTTCCTTTAAACAAGGTGCATAGCTGACTGACTAAGTAAGTTTAATCCTACCTTTAGCTCAATTTGCATGGTTTGAAATATTTTCATTAGCCAATAAGGCATTAGTAATAACTTTGTTGATTTGAAAATTTTCCATTAGTAAATAAGATGTTGGTGATAACTTTGTTAGAACAAGGTGTTGTGGCTGACTGACTAAGCAAGTTCAAGCCTACCTTAGTTTGATTTGTATGGTTTGAAATATTTTCATTAGCCAATAAGGTATCAACAATAACTTTTTCTGGTTTGAAATGTTTCCCTAGCCACTGAAGTGTTGGCGATAACATCATGTTTTAAAGTGTTCTTATTAGACAATAAGACATTGGTGATAACTTCATTTGAATAAGGTATTTGGTTGATTGACTAAGCAAGTTCAAGTCTGCCTTTAGTTTGATTCAAAATAGTTAGCGATCTTGGTTTGTGTCAATCATCTTCGATTTGATAATCAACAACCTTTCCTATCTTGTTATCAATTAAATTCAAGGTGTTATCAATGACGTTGAGCTTATTATCAACTAACCTTGACTTGATTTTGGTTAAGTCTGATTCAATTCAGTTTGAAGTTCAAACTTGACCTTGGTTCTAGTTTGATTTTATTCAATTCATTGTTCAAACCTTGCAAATCACTAACCCCTTTCAGAGGGATAATGATATATTCTAATTTTTTTTCTTTATAGAACCTTTGGGGATTAGGTTTGCACTGATGCTTTATAGCATAACTAAGGAAACCATGTGAAATATCCATCCCAAGTCATTGTTGGCATTGATGGTGAATATTCAATTTTTAATAGTGAATTTAATTCACCAAACTTGGCATTGATTTTTAAATAATATTTATCAAATACTGATCATTGACTCTAATGGGAGCAACACTGATTTTAATTAGAGTTTGATTTGATTCAGTTTAATGTTCGGAATTTGATCTTAACTTGAGTCTGCTTCATTTGATGTGGATCGAGTTTGACCTTGTGTTGGACTTTTATCAATTTTAGGTTTGCATCTTAATGGACTTTGACTCAAATTCAAATTGGTTTAGATTCAACTTGATTTTGGTTCAGGCTCGGTTTGGTTCAGGTTCAGGTTTGACCTAGTTTTAGTTCAGGTATGACCTAACTTTGGTTTGAATTAAACTTGAGTATGATTTATCCAATTAGGGTTCAATTTGAACTTGATTTAACCCAATTGGGGTTTAGCTTGAACTTAATTCAACCTAATTAGAATTTGATTTTGAACTTGATTTAACCTACTCATGGTTTGATTTCAGCCGATTCAACCTAACTAGGGTTTGATTCGAATTTGGTTTGGCCCAATTAGAGTTTAATTTGAATTTAGTTTGACTAAATTAGGGTTTTATTTTGAACTGGATTTGCTTTTGGATTGACTCAATTCGACCTATTTCAAGTTAAGTCCAAACCGATTTGGTCTAAATTAATTGAATTTGGATTTGAGTCTAGTTTGATTTGAGGTTTAGTCCATTAACTTGATTGACTTAGGCCTATTTAGTGATTCATTTGAGTCAATATGGCTTTATTCATTCAATGTGATTGAATCACTTTAATTTAATTAATTTATGTTGATCAATTTGGTTTGAGGGCCCTCCAACTATCATAATGACGTTATGGCAAGCCTACAAGCTGGCCATAAGTCCAAATTGGCTTTAGAGCGAGACTGCAGACTAGTCCTAAGTCTATTCGATTATCGTGTGAGATCACAAATTGGCCATACATCATTTTAATTTTTAGATGAGACCATAGGCTAGTCCCAAGTCGATTAGTTATCAAGCAAAACCAAAGGCTAATCCTAAACCATTTGACTTTCGAGCGAGACCATAGGCTGGTCCTAAGTTGATTGTTTATTAGAAGAGACTATAGGCTGGTCCTAAATTGTCTTTACTTTCAGACAAGACCACAGGTTGGCCCTAAGTCAGTTAGTTATTAGACAAGAAAATAAGCTAGTCCTAAATTGTTTGAGTTTTGGGTGAGACCGCAAGCTGGTTCTAAGCAAGGTTTAAAATCTCGGCCGAAACCAAAACGTTTCGACTGAAACTATTCGGCTTCGGCCGGTGCCACAACATATCGGCCCAAAATGTTTCAGTTTTATGGTTAGGGTGTTTGATGCGATGAGCACAGCATGTGGGGAGATCACGCGGTGAGCGCAGCGAACGTAAAGTGAGCGGTAGATTACACGGTGAGCACAAAGCAAGTGGGAGATCGCACAGCGTGCGGGAAGCTCACACGATGAGCTTGCATAGGGAGCTCATGCAGTGAGCTCACACGGGGAGCTCGCAAGGCAAGCTTTTGCGGGGAGTTCGAGGGGCTAGCCGTCACTGCACTTGCACCCTCACGCTGGCTTCGCGCCCACACCTTTGCCCTCGAGCTGGCCTCTAGCGCCACACCTGTGCCCTTGCACAAGCGGGCTAGTCAGTTTGGCGCCCGTGCTCGCACCCTCGCCGACCTGGCCCCTACTTCTGCGAGCTGGCGTCGGCCTCGCACCCATACCGGCACACTTGCACTCTCGCCAGTCTCTGGCTAATACTATTCACGTGCATGGGACTGTTCATGTGTATGAATTTTTTATGTATGGTACTGTTCACTATTTCAAAAACTTTTAAACATATTATAATTTTTTAATTTGAAGTTAAAAAATAATTAAAATAAAGTTATATTTTGATCAAAAATATAATTAATAAAAAATATTTTTGTTGAAACTGAAATGGAAATGGTTTTGACTGAAACGCGTTGATTTATATGTTCACGTGCATGTGTGCATGACCGTTCTATCAAAAGCAAAGCCAAAAAAAAATTGTGTCGGTCTCACTCCCATGTGTATCGCTACCATGAGATCGTACAGAGCTAGTTATTCTGGCTCGTATATCTATAAATATTCATCTGGATCGTCCAGGTACCAAATTCATAATTTCACACCCAGATGTTCCAAACTCAACAAATAATGATTATGATGATGATGATGATTAGTTGTATTACGTTATAATTGATAAATTATGTATGTGTCAAGTATATTTTAATAATAAGTTAAATTTGCTTATGTTAATTTTTAACTTTTAATCATATTCATATTATTTCTCATATTTTTTTATATAGTAATATATAAAAAAATAGACTATATCAGTGGTTAACTATCAAAATTAATTTTAGTTAATTAAAATAATATTTAATATTATGATAAAATTAATTATAAATTCTTTCATAATTTTTAATTTTTTATAAAAAAATTTCAAAATGTGATCATATTTTTAATATAAAGTCAAAGTATAGTCAAACTCTGGTTAACACACAATTAATAACTAAAAAAAAATGTTTTTGCTGAAATGTATCAGTTTCGCTAGGTGCCGAAACCGAAACCGAAATCGAGATTTAAAACCTTGGTTCTAAGTCAATTAATTGTCAAACAAGACCGTAAGTTGGCCCAAAACCATTTTGATTTTTGGGCAAGACTGCACGCTGGTCCTAAGTTGATTGATTGCAGACTTTATTTTATCAGACAAGACTATAGAGTTTCCCTAAACCGTTGGCATAGGCATGTAAATAGATACCAAATTTTTTTTAGGCCATAATTCCTTTTTTTTATTTTTATTTTTCCTCTTTATTTCTTTTCTTCCTCTTGTTCCTCATGCCAAGACCTTTTTTGTGCCTCTTTCTTCCACTTCACTGAGCCATGGTAGCCATAATTCCACTTGGATAGATCTGGCCGCCTGTCTTAGCGACAAGGCAGAAGGGCACCCCAGCTCTTCGTCTTATGGCTAGATTTGGCCAAATCTAGCTGGATCTAGATCTCTCCAACAACAAGAAGGGGGATGGTAGGGGGATAGTGGACCATTGGATGGCATGCAAGGATCTCCAATAAGGGATAACTCAGCATTGCGGTTGGAGCTCAATGCGGGAGTGCTCCAGCAATGCAGCAGGAAGTGGTGGCTAAGCTAGGGTGGTGGGAGGCAGGTTAGGTGGAGCTCTAGCGATGATGGTAAGGAGCTTTGAGGTTCAATTGTGGATGCGGGATGGTTCGGGCTGGCTGTGGATGGTGGATCATGGACTCTGGCAAGGCGACAATGCAAGCAATAGCTCGAGCAGAGTGGTGTGCATGGCATGGGAAGGAGATGGAGCAAGGGGATAGGAGGAGATGGCAATGAGCATGGGTGGAGACAGAGACATATATAGGGTCTCTGATGAGGGCGGAGTAGGCCAATGGTCCTATGAGTAGGGGAGGAAGGCACACAAGGCAAAGAGAGAAAGAAAGAAAAGAGAAAGCTAAGTTTTACCTTTCTTGGATTCTCGTTGTCCTCTTTTAAGCGATGATTCTCTAATTATCCTCCTCAATGACCTCCTTTTCTTCTCCTATAATTTCCTTTTTTTTGCTAATCCCTTTTTCCTATGTTAATAGGTTTTATATAGGTCTTGAAAAGATGGAGTTAGATTGAAGTTTAATCTCTTTTGTTTTGAAAATTTGAATGATGAATATATACATATATATATGGATATAGACATAGACTGTTTGAAATTGGATAAGTTTGTCAAAAAATCTGATTGAGTGTTTATTATTGTAGATAACAGTGATTTAAAAATTGTACTCATTTTGTATATTGAATTTATAGAGAAGGTATTTGCAAACTTTTCTAGAGAATTTGTACTAAATTATAAATTTATTAATTTTGGGGTCTTTTTGTAAAAAGACTTATTTATAAAGTTTTAAAACTTTCAAGGTCCTTTTTGAATAAAATTTGAATTTATTTATAGTTAACAATTTTTTGAGGTTCTTTTTTGTAAAAAATTGAAATTATAGGGATTTATTTGTGAATATAAAATTTTGAAGGGGTTTATTCACAAACACTAGATTTTGCAAATACTAATTTATAATTTCAAGATTTTATTAGACTTTTTCACAAAATTCTTACCCCAAGGACTTATTTATAAGACAAATCTAGTCCGAAATCTTTCTGTAAGTATTTATTTGATCCAGGAAATTATTTATAAAATACTTATATTTTTCATTTTAATTCAGATTTTAGATGAATTTTGACCTAATTTTGGTCCAAATATCTAGCCCACTTTGCCCATTTTAGCTTTAGCCCGAATTTGTTAAGAATTCAAGTTTGAATTGAGCTCAATTTTTGATTAAACTCGACTGCGATGTAGGTCCAATTGAGAGCCACAATTGAGCCATAATTTAGTGGCATACAAGTTTTAATTTTGATCATATTTTAATTAATTTTTATTGTGGTAAAAATTATCTTAAACAATGTCCAAGGGACAGTATGCACGAGGCTCAGGAATCTTGCACAGTGTGATTGAAATGTGGAATCATGCTACAAATGCCTTCTACACTCTGGACAGTGAAGTTGGTATTTCTTCATGGGACATAAAGACAGTTAGCTGGGATTCCTATCCTTAGGAATTTTTATGATGAATATATCCCTACTAACTGCCACATGAGCCTTGACGTCAGTTACATTCTACGTGATCCTTTTAGAATTTATGATTCGATGGTGACGCACTTTCCGAATAATCAGAAGTCGGTGTACTTTGACCATTGGATCAACCTTTTTATGAAAGAACTCTAATGAGTGAGCCAACTAGATTTGACCAAGTTATTTGTGATATTGTGACATCTTTCCAAACTTTGATCCCAAGGCTTATTTTACTGCTTTTATCTATACATGGCTTTGCCACTTTATTATTCCACACCATGGACAATACATTCACCTTGAGGCATTTGTGATGTCTTGTAGGATGGCACATAAACAAAAAGTTTCCCTACATCCTATAGTACTAGGCTCAATATATGCGGGTCTCAAAGCGATGGTGGATAGCCCTATAGAACCAGGAAATTCTTTAACTTGGTTTTGCATTCATTTTTTTTATACTTGGATTTATGCCTACTTCTAGAGAACATATACCAAGTTAGAGCCTAGTGAAAAATTCAAGAAGCTATGTCACTCATGTTTGGTCCCTATTCCTAAGATGATTCGAATTATGAATACAGTTGCTTCCCTTTATTCTTCTAGGGAGACCAGGATGCATGTACAAGATCATCAAAATTTTGAGTGGCGAGCTTACCCTTACAGTCTTTCTAATTCTAACATGCTAGCAGATGTGGCTCGTATTCTATTATCTCTAGAAGCTTATGAGTATATTATTTCTTTGAGATACGGAGTGCTTCCGCTTCACTCAGGGGAACATTTAATTATAGAGTCTTATAATCCACATTGGTTCTGCTGGCAATTCGGGTATGACTAAGGCTTTCTTGAGAATGTTCCTACCTCTTAATTGCCATCATATCTAGGCCATTTAGTAGGCTACTAGTTACATCTTATTTATCTCCAAGATAATTTAGAGTATTATATTTTAGATATTGAGCAGAAAGCCAAGGTTCTTTGACTATATGCAACATCATGGTTTAACAGTACTGTGGGATATTTCTACATTGATCCAAAGTTTTATTCAAGAATAAGCTAGACTCATATAGAGTAGAAAAGCATGCGACTAGTAGTAAAGGGTCAAAGCAATAGAGGACCTAAGAGTGTTGAAGTCCTTAAAATTTCTCACCCTAGACTTGGTAGAAAGAGGACTATTCCCCCTTATAGCATCAATGACAGCTATTTTCAAGGCAATGTAGGTCCTACATTGAGTTCAAGATGACAAGCAGTTCGATCTGTAGGATTAGGGTTGACACCATTGCTTTTATCACCTACACTATCTCAAGATATGATTTCTTCATTCCCAATGCCTACCTACGAGCCGCTTGACATAGGTGTAGGGCTAGAAGTGACCCTTCCTTCACCAATACCAATTTGCCAATCTTCCAATATGGATTTGAGTAGAGGGGTCAAATCAGCCTCGCAATTGCCTATATCAGCTGGCCATTTGTTACATAAGGGTATTAATAGTTCTTTCATCCTATGTTTATTTTCTTTTTTTTTTCCCTTTCTTTGGCTGAGGATCCCTTTTTGTTTTAGATAAACTGAACGAGAATTTTGGAGGCCCTCTCAATGATATTTCAGACGTAGATAGTAAGGGACATCTAAACTTTGCCAAGTGTTGCATGGTATATATGCTAACTCTTAAACTTCTATTGCAGACGTGGTTCCTGGGTCATGCTTTAGTCAAGGGATGCTTGCATTCATTGGTATTCGTCCACTATCACCATCATCAAGTGATGATTCACTATCTTTACTTCTCATCTTGGGGATTTTATTCACAATCTCTTTTTATAATATAATTACTTGCTTGGTGATAATGGAGGAGCATAAGCAGGTGACTGCTGAGTTGCTATGGTTGTTAGGAGGCACCGCTAGGCTTATGTATCTTAATATTATTATTGTCCCCTCTTATCTAGGATTCCTATTTGCTTTTATTTGTGTCAAATTTTATTCACAACCTTGTGTCCCTTATGTCTATATTCCAAAGTGCCCCTCAGTATAGTCGAATTGGATTTGCCCCCTTTTTAGATAAAAGCAAGCTAGTTTGCCACTTTGAACTACTTTAACTGGAATTGCCAATGAAAGAGACTTAATTTTTCCATATGAGAGTGGACTCAGATTTCTATATGGAGTGGACTTGAGTTACCATATAAAAGTGGGCTTGATTTATCATGCAGATGTAAAATTAATGTGATTTTGTGCCCATGTTTTTCCTTGAGAAATATGGAGTACATGTTTAATCAAACATTTGTCTTGAGAAAGCCAGACATTCTATCGTAGGCAAAAGATAAATACTATTATTTTATTATTGTTAACTCTAGAGGCTCATGCATAGTACATCTTTAGGAATCAAGCGTTGACTGATGACATTGGTCTTTCATTGTCATTAATTAGTTGGTAGGATCTCCTTTTAAATATCCTTTTGATAATATAAAGGCCTTCCTAAATAGACTCAAATTTGCCTTTCTTGCTTTGATTTGGGATTATGGGTCTTCTCAAGACCAAGACTATTTCTCACTTCTGGAAATATCTGAGTTAGACCATCTTGTTGTAAGCCCCGGACATTTGTGCTTGATATATTTTTAGGTGCTAAACCTTGAGCCTTGTTTCATCCAAGGGGTCTTGCTCATCTAGATGAAGACTACCATTGTCTTCTTTTGTGATTTTCTCTTGCAACACAATCCTTAGAGAGGGAATTTGTACTTCTAAGGGTAGGACTACCTCAGTCCCAAACAATAATACATACGATGTTGACATATGGTATGATAAGTCCACAATACCTCAAAAAGTTTCTGGTGCCAATCTCTTGTTGAAGGCCTCAACAAGGTCATTCACCCTTGCATTATAGATGGATAAATATCTCCAATAAATCTTGTGATGATATGTGAATCGTCCTACTTTGAAGTTTTTGAAGGACAGTCCATTGTTAGAAATGATGGGATATTCTCAAAGAAAGGGATGATAGCATCTTCTTTCACTTCCTTCAATCGAATCACTTTTGCCCACAAAGAGAAATAATCAGTTTTTGCTAATATAAAGTTGTGACCTCTAGAAGAAGATAGATGAATTGGGCCGATTATGTCCATACTCCATACATCAAATGGTGAATGAAGTTATAAGGATACTATTGGATGTAGAGAATTTGGATATTGATGAATGAAGTCATCATAAATTTGGCATAGGTAATATTTTCTTGTATATTCAATGCAGTCTCTCACCATCGGGGGCTAATAGTATCCTATACACTTGACTTTTATCATTATTTTCAGGCTTGATTACTGGACTCCACAAACCTCAAACTATACTTTGCATATAACCTCTTTTGCCTCTTCATCTGAAAGGTAACGTAGAAGTAGTTGATCAAAAGACCACCTATAAATAGTGTCATTGATGAGCAGAAAGCATGCAACCCTCTCCCTTAGTTGCACCTATGCTGATTTATTTTCTAGGAGTTTTCCATTTTTATGGTAGCTTGTGAATGGTATCCTCCAATTTATTGCTTCCTTTGTCACTTTAGATTTAGCCTTCTCTTACTTGATGTTGAATAGCAAGCTTATCGCTTGCCTACTATGGATTGTGATTAGAATTTTTCTTTGGTCAAATCAATAAGTGTTTTGGCTAACTTGGCTAAGAAATCAACTTCTGCATTAAAAAACTAGGAAACCTTAATTATTTAAACATGTGGGATTTGCCTAATGAGTTCTTGAGCCTTTTTATGGTATTTTAGTAACTTAGATTTGTGGATTTTATATTCACCTTCCATTTGATTAATGACTAATTGTGAGTCACTAAAAATATGATATCCCCATGTCGAGGGCCATTTCTAGTCTAGCAATTAGGGTCTCAAGTTTAGCCTCATTATTTGTGCTTGATTTTGAGAGAATGTAGGAATATTGTAAAATGCTTCTATTTGGAGTGACAAATACGAGTCTGATGTTTGCTTCAATCTGTGAAAGTTTTGGCCTTATTCCTAGTCTAATGGATGATGTCACATCAAAATATAGCTTTCAGTAGGATTCTCTTTTTCAACAAGAAGAATTTCTTCATTGGATAGCTCGCAACTCAGTGGAGAGTCATCTAGCACCCGGTGAGTTATAAGAAAATCGGTAAAAACTTTCCTTTTAATCAGCTTTTGAGGAGTGAACCTGATATTATACTCAATGTAGATTGAAGCTTATTTTGCTAGTGTTAACCTAGAATGACAACCTTTGAGAGGGGATGAAAAAGATTTTCAAATAATAAATAAGTTTTCATTAAGAGCACAATGTGTTGGCTTTATGGTGTCTCGAATCTAGATTTTTCGGATAGTCTTAATTATATTAGGAAGTTATTTAGTGAGCTTAATCTTTATCTAGATTTATCTTCTACTAGAAGACTTAAATTAGTAGAAGTCTTATTTGCGTCGGTCTTCTACTTTGACTCAAACATCATTATGCCACATCTATAAATACACCTTTGATGTAAGGATTTCAATATGGAGTGAGAGAGAGAGAGATAGATCAATACTCTCAATACGTCTTGTGACGGTTAGGCTACTTAGTCTTTTGTGAGAGTTGGTGATATTGGAGTTTCATCTCCATTGTTGTAATCTTCTTATCTTTCTGTTGTTATCAATACAACATCCTCTGGATCATCTTCCCCATATATATCTCTTGTTTGCTATCTTTTTCTCTTTTCTATTTTTCCTCTATATCGTGAATTGTGGTGGACATCGATATTTTCCGAAACAAGTGGCATCAGAGCTTGGTTCAACATGTCTACTACGAAGTTCGATATAGAGAAATTCAATGGAAAGCAAGGATTCCCTATTTGGTAGCAATAGTTCGTGCAATTCTTACTCAACAAGGATTGAGAAATACATTGGAGGACGTCAAGCCTGAAGATGTCGCTAAAAGTGTTTGGAAAAATCAGAAGGCTAGTGCACATAATACAATCATCCTCAGTCTCACCGATGAGGTACTCTATCCGTTTCTTGATGAAACATCACCTTCAGAGTTGTGGAAAAAGTTGAAGAAACAATATATGAGTAAGTCTATCTCAAATCGAGTTTACTTAAAGCAAAAGCTCTTTAATTTTCGAATGAGAGAAGGTACGAATATAGTTGATCATCTTAATGCTTTCAATAAACTTGTCTCTCAATTGTTAAGTATTGATGTTAAAATTGAAGATGAAGATAAGGCAATTATTTTATTATCATCTTTACCTCCTTCTCTTGAGAATCTTAAAACTACTCTCATGTATGGGAAGGATTTAAAATTTAACGATATTTCTTCTGCCCTTCTATCTAATGAATATTTGAAAAAGATTGGAGGGGATGTGTCACACTCAGAAGCATTAGTTGTCAGAGGTCGTACCAAAGAAAGATCAAGGACAAGTCGTTCTAGATCCAAGTCCAAAGAAATAAATTGCAAGTATTATAAGAAGATGGGACATGCAATTAAATATTATTGGAAGCTCAAAGCAAAGAAAGAAAGAGAATCTCAATTTAAAGAGCAAGCCAAAGAATAAGTGTCAGTTGTTGAAGGGAGTTCTGATGATAATTTGGGTAACATTCTCTCTATTAGTTCTAATTTTGATTGTTACCATGATATTTGGATTCTTGATTCTGGTTGTTCTTAGCACATGTGTCCTAATAAGGATTGGTTTGAAGACTACAAGTCCTATGATGGTGGTTTGGTTTTGATGGGTAATAACAATCCATGCAAAACTGTTGGAATTGGAACAATCAAAATTAAGATGTTTGATAATATTATTAGGACTCTTACTGATGTTAGACATGTTCCTGATTTAAAAAAGATTTTAATCTCTTTGGGTGCTTTGGATTCTGCTGTTTATAAGTATTCTGCTGAAGGTGGAGTTCTTAAGGTTGCTAAAGGCTCATTGATAGTGATGAAGGGCCTAAAGCATGAAAATTTGTATGAGTTAGTAGGAAAAACCGTTGCAGATGGAGCAGCAATTTCTCAGGGCTCTTCTTCTAATATGACCCACTTATGGCATATGCGTCTCGGTCATATGAGTGAGCAAGGTTTAAGTGAGCTCAATAAAAGAAAATTACTGAAAGGCCTCAACTCATGCAAATTGGATTTCTGCGAGCATTGTCTCTATGGTAAACAGTCCAAGGTAAAGTTTAACACCGGTATTCATTGCACTAAAGGCTTAATTGATTTTATTCATTCTGATGTGTGGTGCTCTCCTATTCCACCAAAATCTGGTGCTCGTTATTTTATTAGTTTTATTGATGACTTTTCCAGAAAAGTGTGGATTTATTTTTTGCATCACAAAGCCGAAGTGTTTTCTGTTTTTAAATGGTGGAAAACTTCAGTTAAAAAAAGGACTGGCAGAAAAATCAAATACCTCAGAAGTGATAATGGTGGAGAGTACAAATCAACAGAATTTCTCAAATTTTGTAAAGATGAAGGCATCAAACGCTACTCTACCATCCCAGGAAAACCTCAACAAACTGGTGTGGCTGAAAGGATAAATAGAACCTTGTTGGAGAAAGCACGTAGTATGCTCAGTACAGCTAATCTTGATAATGATTTTTGGGCAGAAGCAGTCAATACAGCATGCTTCATTGTGAATCGCTCTCCTCAAACAGCCATTAATTGTAAGACTCCTGAAGATCTATGGACTGGTCAACCTGCAAATTATTCTTCTTTAAATATTTTTGGTTGTCCTGCTTATGTGCATGTTGTTAAGGATAAGTTAGATGCACGTTCCAAAAAGTGTATTTTCTTGGGTTATGCCAAAGGTGTCAAAGGCTATCGTTTGTGGGATCCTACTATTTCAAATGTAATTATTGAGAGAGACATAGTATTTGATGAAAGTGTTATGCTAAAATCTCTCAAGAAAGGTCCCAATGATATAATGCAAGTGGAAGTGGAGCATGTAGTTCCTTCAGAAGAAGATATTCAGGGTATGCCCAACTCTCAAAAAAATTCTAAAAATCAAGTTTCTGAAAAGACTCCACTTCGATGATCTCAAAGAAAAATAAAGCCACCTGAAAGATATGGTTTTGAAGATATGGTAGCTTTTGCTTTAGTTACCAACAATGATGATCCTTCTTCCTATAAAGAAGTAGTGCAGGATAAGAATTCTTCTCAGTGGCAAGCTACTATGAATGAAGAGATGGATTCCTTTCAAAAGAACCATACTTGGGATCTGGTGAAATTACCAGAAGGTAAAAGAGCAATTGGTTGCAAGTGGGTATTTTGAAAGAAAGAGGATTTCTCTGAGATAGATGGTGTTAAATTCAAGTCCCGTTTAGTTGCAAAAGGGTATTTACAAAAGGCGGGTGTTGACTTTAATGAAATTTTCTCTCCTATGATTAAACACACATCTATTTGTTTTCTACTTGCTTTAGTTGCTTTTCATAATCTTGAGTTAGAACAGCTTGATGTCAAAATTGTTTTTCTGCATGGAGAATTAGAAGAACAAATTTTTATGCAACAGCCTGAAGGGTTCATCCAAGAAGGCAAGGAAAATTTTGTCTGCAAGTTGAACAAATCACTTTATACTTTGAAACAGTCTCCAAGGCAATGGTATAAAAGGTTTGACAGTTTTATGCTGGGACAATACTTCATCCACTGTAAATATGATTGTTGTGTTTATTTTAAGATGCATGCCAATAACTCATTTATTATATTGCTTTTTTATGTTGATGATATGCTTATCGCTACTCAAGACATATCTCTATTGAATGATTTAAAGTTTAAAATGAAAAAGAAATTTGAGATGAAAGATTTAGGTGCTACAAGGAAGATTCTCGGTATAAAGATTGATCGAGATCGAAGGCATGGAAAATTATGGCTCAAACAAAGCAAGTATCTCGAGAAGATTATTTCTCATTTTCACATTTAGAATTCAAAACCCGTCAGTACTCCTTTGGCATCTCATTTCAAGCTTTCAGCTCAATAATGTCCTTCTACAGATGAAGAGCATGCATACATGGAGAATATCCCATTTTCAAGTGCTGTTGGAAGTCTAATGTATGCTATGGTATACACAAGATCTGATATTGCACAAGCAGTCAGCGTTGTTAGTTGTTACATGGCAAATCCAGGAAAAGAGCATTGGCAGGCCATGAAATGGCTATTAAGATATATCAAAGGTACTCTTAATATTGGTTTATGTTTCAACAGAAACACAGTGCAAGAGGCCAAAATTATTGGTTACGTCGATTCAGACTATGTTGGAGACCTTGATCGACGCTGATCCCTCACTGGTTATCTTTTCACTCTTTGTGGAGGACCTATTAATTGGAGGTGTACCTTACAGTCAACTGTAGCATTATCTACAACAAAGTCTGAGTATATGGCAACTACAGAAGCCGTCAAAGAAGCTCTATGGCTAAAAGGTTTGGCAAGTGAAATTGGTTTTTCTCAACATATTCTTCTTTTTTTTGTGACAGTCAAAGCGCCATACACCTTGCGAAGAACTAAATGTACCACACCAGATTAAAGCATATAGATGTCTGATTTCATTTTATTCGGGATATTATTGAAGACGGCGAGATTTCTCTACAAAAGATTCATACTTCAATAAATCCTGTAGATATGTTGACGAAGGTGATTCCAATTGATAAGTTCAAGCTCTGCTTGGACTTGATCAATATTCAAGGTTGTTGATCCTATCCCAGGAGATAATGACAAAGACATCTATTGAAGATTCAAATTCAGAGAATAAGATGATTCGAGCCAAGGTGGAGATTGTTGGCTTTATGATGTCTCGAATCTGGATTTTTCGGATAGTCTTAATTATATTAGAAAGTTATTTAGCGGGCCTAATCTTTATCTAGATTTATCTTCTACTAGAAGACTTAAATTAGAAGAAGTCTTATTTGAGTCAGTCTTCTACTTTGACTCAAACATCATTAGGCCACATCTATAAATACACCATTGATGTAAGGATTTCAATATAGAGTGAGAGAGAGAGATATAGATCAATACTCTCAATACGTCTTATGACGGTTAGGCTACTTAGTCTTTTGTGAGAGTTAGTGATATTAGAGTTTTATCTTCATCGTTATAATCTTCTTATCTTTCTCTTCTCAAAAATACAATATCCTTTGGATCGTCTTCCCCATATATATCTCTTGTTCGCTATCTTTTCCTCTTTTCTGTTCTTCCTCTATATCATGAATTATGGTGGACATCGATATTTTCGAAACACAATGAACCCAAAAGAATTTCAAGCCCAAGTAGATAATAAAACTCAATTAGAAATATATAACTAAAGCAAGTAAGAATGATAAACCTATAATCAAATATAAGATGATTTTCAATCAATCTCAAAACCAGTGCATAAGGTAAAGGGAAGGTAAAAAGAGTGCAAACTGATATACATAGTTCGAAGACCAACCACACCTACTCTATGGCATTTGGCTAAATCCTAAAGACTTAAACTCATCACAAGAATTGTCGCATGATTAGGGTAAAGTCATGCCCTTACAAACTCATAAACTGTGAGTATCACTCCCCACTAGAGCAAATCAACCATTTCTCATAACCTTAGGAGTATGCACTCTAGCCACTCTTCTAAAACCTAGAACAACACTCCTCTCCTAACAACCCAAAGAGTTATAATGATAAAGAAAAGGAAAGAAAGTTAAAACTTACAACAAGAGTCTCTTAATATTCGAGTACAAGGGCATTTGAGGATTTGAAGGTTAATATCTATTTGGGCTCTTGTCGGGACTAAAAGGCTTTGGGAGGGGGATTCTTACTATGAGAAAATAAAAACATACAATGAGGAGGACATGCGGATTTTCTACTCTAATGCTTCTTTTGATTATAGCTACATGACCCTCACATCTTATTACAGGGATACTAAAATTACTATTGACTCTGACATCATAGGATTAATCTTAGGGCTTCCAACTAAGGGGTAAGACATCATCTTCGCTCAGAAATGGTCCAGTGCAAACCTTCTCCTCACTTTCTCTAAGGCTATTAAGAGAGCTTTTGAGGAAAATCATGCATAGGCCTTGCACATAATGAAGGCCCTGGCCTCTAACCTCCTCCCTCTTTGATACTATGTCATCCATCAAATTCTTGCATACACCCATCTTTTGAAGAGTGAGCATTATGATAAGGTATTATATCTCGAGCTATTCATGTTTTTTTTTCCTTCTAACTGGATTAGTAGTCAACCTTCTCTACATCATCCTTTGTTACATGGCCTAGTACATCCTTTATTCCACCACTGTTCTTGGCAACCATAGCATCATCACTCATATCTTTTACCATTTCAAGGTAGTCTCCATCTCCCAGGGCTCACTCTATTGCTATACCCCTCCACAAACCTTTACCCAAGCTTCTCTCTGCCACATGGGATTTAGCCCACAGGAGGATGATAATACCATCTGGACATGAGTCTGAGAGGCCACTCTTACTATCACTAATACTCATGGATCAACAAATGTTAAGGCTGGAGCTGCTCCTAAGGCTATGGATACTGGACCTTCTCAATGATCTATCAATCAAAGGCTAGATGAGCTTACTGAATGGCTAGATCATCTTAAGGAACTAGTCACTAAGGGGCCCCAGCAGACCACAGAGCATATGGATTGCCTTGAGGGGATGTTGATCTCTTTCATGGACCACTTTGGGTAATGTCATCTTCTTAGAGACATTTTATCTTATTTTTTTCCCTTGTATGGCTTTTGGTTTGCCTTTGTGTTTTGATGGTGGACTAGTATTTGTGGATGATTGGTGCTTTGTGGCTTATGCTTTGGTCATATATTTTGGAGTCGTATCTATGTTTATGGACGGTTTGACTATTGGATTTGGTTTATATAGTTGTGAATTTTTATATTCTCTGGGTTTGTATTATTATGACATGTTTATGGGTTTTTGACTCATATTTATGTTTATTGCTGGCTTGACCCTTATAGATAGTGTTATCTTGGGTTTATGTGGATATTGGATCTTTATGTTATTTTGTGGAATCTTGATATATATGGTATATTCTGTGTTTCACTCATGGCATGGGTGTGATTGTGAATGCTTATGTTGTAATTCTCTTATTGCCTGCCTTTGTATGAATTTTTTTGTTAATGTGAAAAGGGGAAGAATCTAGATAGGAGTTATTATAATAAGGGGGTTCCTATATTTTTGTGCTTATGAATTGTTAAAATTAAATTGTAAATGTAAAGGACTCTTTATCTATGCTATATCCATGTAATGCATTATTCTAGTGGATCAATTACTTTAAATTTAAAAATTATCTTTAATAAACTAGATTATGTATTTTTATACTTGTCATCATAAAGAAGAGGGAGATTGTGGACCTTTGTAGTTTTGATGATTAAAAACTTTGTATTTGATCCTATCTTGAGCATGTGTAGTTTGTAGCCAAGCCGATCTCAAAATGAAGACCAAGCTTGCTCAGAAGCCTCAAGTGTAGATGAATACGAAGATATCATTAAAGATTAGGTGAGATGGTAAATCAATAGATGAAACTTGAAGAATTAAAGATGGCTTGAAGAAGATTCAAGAGACGGCTTGTTATATCTTGAATCAAGTTTCTATTTGTCTAATACTAAAGAAAACCCCATTTGAGTTGTAGAATGGCAAGAAGCCAAATATTGCATATTTTCATATTTTTTTGTTGTAAATATTTTATTCTAAATATAAAATTAAGATTATTTGTCCAAATTTAATTAAAAAAATTTAAAGGCATTTTTCTTGGTTTCTCTACTACCTCTAAGGCATATAGAGTCTTCAACAAGTCTTTTATGGTTGTTGAAGAATCTATAAATGTCATATTTAACAAAGCTAACCCTTTATTGGAGAAAAAGATTATTGATGATGATGTAGGTATCTCTAAGAAATTAGATGAGATGCAACTCAAGAAAAAAGAAGAAGGTGAGTTAAGCCAAGATTCAAAAGAACAATATAATGAAGATGACAAGGACCAACAAGAAGAGCAAAATAGAGCTAAGGAGCTCCCCAAGACATGGAGATTCAAGAAGAATTACTTGGAGAATCAAATCATCAGTAATATTGATCAAGCGGTAAAAACTAAACATGCTATTAAATATAATCTCCATAATATTGCTTTTCTTTGTCAAGTTGAACCCAAAAATATTGATGAAGCTCAAAAGGATGAAAGGTGAATTCTTGCTATGAAAGAACAATTAAACCAATTTGAGCAGAACCCCAAGGTTGGGAGTTTGTTTCAAGACCAAATGGCTACCCAATTATTGGTATAAAATGGGTCTCTACAAACAAGCTAGATAAACATGGTGTAAGAGTAAAAAACAAGGTTAGATTAGTGGCCAAGGGTTTCAACCAAGTTGAGGGTATTGATTTTGAAGAGACTTTTGCACTCATTGCTTGTTTGGAGTCTATTCATAATTCACTTGCTTTTGCATATTTTAAAGGTTTTAGACTATTTCAAATGAAAGTCAAAAATACCTTTTTAAATGATCTTTTATCCGAAGAAGTTTATATTGAACAACCTCCCAATTTTGAGGATTTAAAATTTTCAAACCATGTTTTAAAATTGAGGAAGGTACCATATGGTCTTAAACAAGCTCCAAGAGCTTGGTATTAGATATTAAGTTCCTATCATTTCAAATAATTTTACAAAGAGTTGTGATGACACCACATTATTCCTATTAAAAAAAGCATAATAACCTATTAGTAGTGCAAATTTATATTGATGATAATATATTTGGTGCTACTAATAAAAATATATGTCAGATGTTTGTAAGCACTATGATAGAGGAGTTTGAATGAGCATAATAGGATAATTAAACTTCTTCATTGGACTCCAAGTATAACAATTGAAAGACTAGATTTTCATCAACCAAATAAAGTACACCAAAGAACTACTCAAGAAGTTCAACATGGATGAAGCTAAGGCAATATAATAAGTCCTTCAACCAGGTTGGACAAAGATGAAGATGGTGAATAGGTTGATGAAAAGCAATATAGAGGTATAATTGGTAGTTTATTATATCTTATAGCAAATAGACATGATATTATATTCAATATTTGTTTATATGCTAGATTTCATGCATCTCCAAGGAAATCTCATCTATTTGTCGTGAAACTTATACTTAGATATCTTAAGGGCATGGTAGATTTATGATTGGGTATCCAAGAGGTGATTGCTTTAACTAGATTTTGTAATACAGACTATGCCAGGTGTCATGTGGATAGAAAGAGTACTATTGACATATGCCAGTTTCTTGAAAAATCTCTAGTCTCATGGAGCATCAAGAAATAAAATTCAATCACTCTTTCTACCACTAAGGTGGAATATGTAGCTACGGGATGTTGTTGCTCACAAAACCTTTCGATGAGACAAACACTTCAAAATTTTGATTGTGATTTTTCAAATATAATAATTTATTATGACAATACTAGTGCTATTAGTTTGTCAAAGAATTTTATACTACATCCTCATTCTAAACACATTGATATTCAACATCATTTTATTTGGGATCATATTTTGAAGAAGGATATTTCATTGATTTTTATCAAAACTGATGATCAACTTGCGAACATTTTCACAAAAACTATTGGATGAGACATGTTTTTATTTGATTTAAAATGCAATTGGTGTATTACAACTTACTTGAGTTGATTGAGTATGTTTTTTGATTGGCTACTTTCTTTGGTGGCTGAGAAACCTTTTCTTTGCCTTCTAGTTCAGACATCTAAAATTGGACATTTTGGACGCTTGAACTCTAAATTGTTTTGTGCCCCCGGCTTATAATTACTCAATTGCCTGAAATAGGGCAATTCGGACATCCAAAAATAACCTTTCTAGATGACCGATATGGTAATTGGACGATCAACCATCCAGCTGCTCTCTATTTCTTATATTTGGATGCCCAAATAGGACTATTTGGATATTTTAACATGACATTTCACACTTAAAACCCTACGTGACCACCCAATTTCTCTCATTTTTTTTCTCATGCTATCTGTCTTCTCCAACCCTTCAGTGACCCCAATAGCTCCTCTAGCATCCCAAAGGCTTCTCGGTGGCTCCCTTGTCCTTCCTCCCCCATCCTGAAGCACTCTTATTCGACTTCACCATGCCTCCTCGAACAAAACCCCCATCTCCAAGTGCAAGAGATTTGCAACTTCTAACTCCAGTGAGGAAGCTCAATTTTCTCCCCAATTTCATTCTATGAATAGTTTTACTTGTTTTAAGGATGATTTACTAGTGCTAGGGTCATTCCTCCATGTATTATAGATTTTTTTGACCTAGTCTTGCTAAACCTCTCTACCCTTTTTGTTCCTCAAGGTGGCTAGACATAATATTCTCTTGTTAAAACCTAATTTCCTCACTGAACAAAGATATTCCAAGCCTTTATATGATTGTTGAAGTAAGAACTAGCCATTTGAGAATTACCCCTGCTTGTCCTTGCCACATTTGATCGTCTGGGTCTTAAGTTTAAGGCGTCTAAACATCCCAAAAGTCAAATTTCATCTAGCCATTATTAACTGATGGCATGGGTTTAGACGTCCAATCATCAAGTTTGGGCACCCAAACCAGCAGGTGTGGGTATCCGAACTAGTACTAGACATCCAAAATTTAAATAGGAGAAAAATCAGAAGTTATAGCTTCTAAACTTTGGGCATCCAAACCTGAGATTTGAACATCCAAACATATTAGTAATCACCAGTAATTTTCTGTTATATTTGAATATCTAAACTCTAAAGTTTAGGCATTCAAAATTTATAGAAAAATGTTAACTGGTTCACTGTAACTTTAGTTCTCATTTGACACCAACTCATAGCTGATATTGGATAAAAATAATAGACCGATGAAGGCATTCCATGATGAGTTTGAGTGTTAACCAAAAACTCAAATAAACTAACTATCAAAACTTCAACTCAACAAAAATAAATGAAAATTCTAAACCTATGAGCCTTGAGCTGATCTTGCACTTTGAGCACTTTGAGCTTTCAGCTTGATCTTTAATCTTCATCTTAATGATATCTTCCACTTTATTTTTGAGTCATCATCTTCAAGCTCTAACCTTGAGACTCAGTTTTTTATGAACTTGGATGTTCATTGATAATCTTGAAGCTAAACACAACTTAATAAACTTATTAAATCTTATCCTAATCATCATCAAAATCCAAAGGACAGCAATCTCCCTCTTTTTGATAATGACAAACTATGTATAGAATAAATAAGCATACTATAGGATAAATGCACATAAAGGCAATTAGACGTGCCTTTAGCTATAAAGTTCAACTAATAATGGGTTTAACAAAGTTCACAATTATGCATATTGCTCTCCCCCTTTGACATTATCAAAAATATAACACCTCCTAAACAAGTGCATTATGAAGAACTTGGGGTAGAGAGATATAATAGTAAGGATTTAAAAATGTTTCTACTAAAATCATGCATCAAGTCGTGAAAATTTTAAGAATGAACAAGATAATTCCTATCAACTAGCCTCAAAATAATAGTTTAACAAAATCCAATTTAATCATTTTTGAGGCAATAACAAGCTCTCTCCCTTAAGATGTGCATAGATGGGTTGAAAGAATATTTAAAAATTATATACATGCTTCCCCTATCTATGATACTAATACAAAACCAATAAAAGTAGAAGAGTTTAATATTACCCCAAGTAGCTATATAACCTTTAAAAGATATTGGGATACCATTCATATCAATCTCCTCTTCATTTTCTCCAAATATAACATGACTATCATTCCACAAGAGATTTGTAATAATAACTAATCAAGTAGGAACATCAAGAAAAACTTCAAGAGAGATCAACATAAAAGTTTTAAAAAATTTATCATAAAAACAAAACATATAAATTATAAAAGAAACATAAAAGGTTGCCAAAAGGATCAAGACTCATGGATGTTAGTCCTAAATCATGAGCACAAGGCTCTGATATCAATTGTTAGATAGGAATAGCAACCTTTGAAGGTGGGTATAGGGCATGAAATAGGTTTCCAAATAATAAACGAGTTTTCATTAACAACACAATGAACCCAAAAGCATTTTAAGACCAAGTAGATGATCAAAATTTAATTAGAAATACTAAGACAACTAAAGTAAGTGAGAATGATCAATCTACAATCAAATATAAGATGATTTTTGATCAATACCAAATCAAGTGCATAAGGTAAAAGGAAGGTAAAAGAGTGCAAACTACTATACATGGTTCGGTGACCAACCATGCCTACTCTCAATCTTGAAGACTTAAACTCATCACTAGGTTGTCAATTCATTAGGATGAAGTCATGCCCTTACAAACTAGCAAACCATGAGTGTCACTCCCCAACGGAGCCAATCAGCCACTCCTCACAACCGAAGGAGTGTACACTCTAACCGCTCTCATAAAACCTAGAAGAGCACTTCTCTTCTAACAACCTAGGAGAGTTATAATGGTAAAAAATTTTAAAAAAGTTAAAACTTACAACAAGAGTCTCTCAACATTTGAGTACAAGGGTGTTTCATGATTTGAAGGTTAATATCTATTTTAGTTCTTATTTGGGCTAAAAGGACTTTGGGAGGGGATTCTTATTATGAGAATGTGAAAACCTAATTCTCTCACTGAGTAAAAACATCCCAAGACTTTATATAATCATTGGAGCAAGAAACTAGTCATTTTGGAAATCACCCCTAGCTGTCTCTACTATGTTTGGTCATCTGAGGTTTAAGGTTCAGGCATCCAAACATCCCAATGGTCAAATTTTATCTAATTGTTGTAAACTAATGTCACAGATTCAGATATCCAATCATTAAGTTCGTGCTCTCAAACTAGTAGTTTGGGTGTTTGAACTAGTACCGGGCATCCAAACTCTAAACATGAAAAAAAATCAAAAGTTACAGCTTCTAAACTTCGAGCATCTGAACTTGAGGTTTGAGCATCCAAAGATGTCAATAATCATTAGAGATTTTTTGCTATATTAAGACATCTAAACTTTCAAGTTCGAGCATTTGAAGTTTATAGAAAAACTTTAATTAGTTTATTGTAACTTTAATTTTCATTTGACATTAACTCATAGCTGATCTTGGATAGAAATAATAGGCCAATGAAGCTATTTCAAAATAAGTTTGAGCGTTAACCAAAAGCTAAATTAATCTAACTATCAAATCCGCAACTCAACAAAAATAAAGGAAAATTCTAAACTTATGAGCCTTAAGTTGATCTTCGACTTTGAAAACTTTGAGCTTTCATCTTGATCTTTAAGCTTCATCTTCAAGATATCATCCTCTTTATCTTTGAGTTATCATCTTCAAACTTTAGTCTTGAGACTCAGTCTTTCACAAACTTTGATGATCATTGATAATTTTGAAGCTTACCATAATTAAGAAACTTGTTAAATCTTAGCTTGATCATCATGAAAATTCAAAGGGCAATAGTTAGCCTTCCAATGAGTATAGGCCTAATCATCAAGTATTTTATGGGGTCAACCTTTGATATTAACATGACCTAATGAGAGAGTAAATAATGTCTGAGTTTTTTTATTATGAATATGAGCGCTAGACAATGCTTCTAAATAGGATAATAATTATTCTTTATCCCCAGTAGCATTCTACTTAAATAGTAGAGCATGTTTTCTTTATCTTCTTCATTATTTTTAGTGAGAAGTATCACTAGGGACTCTTCAATTGTGGTTAAATAAAGAATGAAGGGTTTGCCAGGTGCGAGTGCTGCCAAGATTGGTGGCTTTAAGAGGTATTGCTTAATTGCTTCAATGACTTATTAGCATTCTTAATCCCAAATGAATGGAGAATCCTTCTTCATTAATTTGGAAAAGGAATTTTATTTTCTGGAGAGGTTTGAAATAAATTTACTTATATATGTGAGTCGATCTTAAAATGACCTCAACTATTTCAAGTTGTTGGGTGGTGGCATATTCAAGATGGCTTTGATCTTAAATGGATCAATTTTAATCCATCAATTTCTAACAACAAAGGCGAGGAATTTTCCAGATGATACCTTGAAGGCACATTTCATAGGGTTCATCTTTAGATTATATTTTCTAAGGTAGTTAAAAATCACTCTTAGGTCTTGGATGTGCTTATCTATGGATTTAGTTTTTACTACCAAATCATCCACATAACACTCCACTAGCTGCTGTATAAGGTCATCAAAAATTCGGGTCATGGCCCTTTGATAAGTGGCACCCATATTTTTAAGCTCAAAGGGCATCACTTTGTAGAAATAAATGCCAATTGGTGTTAAAAAGATCATATGCATTTCATCATTGGGATCCATTTTGATCTAATTGTACCCTAAAAATCATCCATAAAGGAGAATAACTTGAAATTGGTTGTATTTTCAATCATGATTTTTATTATTGATAATGGAAAGTCATCTTTTGGATATGCTTTATTCAAGTCCTTATAGTCCATACAAATATAGATTTGGCCATTCTTCTTTTGATTGCCATAATGCTTGCTATCCAATCTAGGTAGTTCTTTTCCTGATGAAGCTTGATTTGATCAATTTCTTTATTTCTTCTATCACCTTTTGTTTTAGGTCAAGTTCATCTTCGTAGGTGCTTTTTTGACAAGTGAAAGTTTGGAATCAATAGCCAACTTATGGACTATGATTTCAAGATTTAATCTGAGCATCTCCATATAATTTTATGCAAAGCAGTCAATGTATTCTTTGAGCACTACATTGAGTTAGGCTTGGCTTTCCTCTAGGAGTTGTGTGCTGATAAAGGTTAGCCTAGGGTCTTCCTCTAAACTAAGGTCCATTTCTATCAGTTCATCGGTTGTGGCTTGCCCCCCATGTTCAAGTTCTAGTGGAGCTTCTTTTAGTTTGAAAATCATGTCTTCACCAAGTGGTTCATTGTGTTAAATGAGACTTGGCAAAATTTTCTCTTTTGGTTTTGAGGGTGCTTTGGTTGCATCATGCCCCTATTTTGATGAAGTTTTGCTGAGAAATTCACCTTTTTGTGATGTCTAGAGAGCTATGACTGGCTTGATGCATGTGGTTTTTGTGTCATAAGGCATTGAGGATGTTTGATTAGCCTCATTATTGGATAGAGGTCAAATGGTGAACTTAAGGCATGTATGGACACTTGGAGTGATGTAACCTAATCCTTTGGAATTCTTGTTTTCCCTTCCAAGAGTGTAAGAACATCCTTGAGGTGGATTCCATAGATGTTTGAAGACATGACTTTCTTCCCTTATTTGTTAAAGCTATAGCCAAATTTCTTAATTATTTGATGAAGCTATCTAAAAAATATTTAGGTATGATAGCTAGTTGATAGTCACCGTCATCTTTCGACTCCTTAGTTTTCAAAATTTCATACATGCTTGGGACATAAGGGATTGTCTTATAAAATAATATCTCCTTTTTTCTCTTATGTCATGAGGGAATATAGAAAATTGTTAACTTCTCCAAAACATTAGTGTATAGCTCATCCAATTGCTTAAGTAAGCCTTCTAGGGCCTTTGTAATAAGGAGAATACCTTTCGTTTGACCTCTATTATTATCTTTATCAAAAGAATAGCCACCAAGGTAGAACTATAGAGTTTCTTCATCTGAAGAGTTTGTGTCACTCCCTAGACAAGGAGGGGCAAAGATCAGACTAGCAATCTTCTTTTTCACTTAACCGATAGAAGTAGACCCTTTATTAGCATGGGATCTTTGATAATATTTCGTGTTATTGTAATGTACCTTATGAATATCAAAAGAATGTACATCTCTATCAATTCAATATTTTTCATCATCCTTGAAGTATTTAAGACATTGATGTAGGATTGATGGTATCATTTTGTTTTCATGCAACCATAGCCTCCCCTAATAGTGCTTTGTATGATACACCAATGTCGATCACATAGAACTTAGCATTAATCATTAATTCAACTACTTTTAGAGGTATGGTTATGACTCTCAGAGCTCATTGGCTATTTTGATTAAACCCTTGGATGATTATGATTTCAGATGATAGGTGGCATACATCCAAAGTTAGAGCTCTTAGAGTATGGAGAGTCATTAAATTAATCGAGGAGCTTGACTCAATAAGGATGAGATTAAGTTTGATCCCATTGTTGTTCCCTGTGATATATAATAACCTATTATGGTCTATCATTCCTAGTATTAGGTCATCATTTGTAAAGGTAATGGTAGGAGTCTGATGAGTGTACAAAGGCTCCTTCATTTTATCTTCAACGAAGTATGCTTGATAAGTATTTGGGTTTTACAAGATGTACACCAATATATCCCTAAGCTCTTGTGACATCATCAAAGCATCAAATATAGCTAGCATGGTAGGAATTTTTTTGAGATGAGCTGCTATATTGTATTCCAATTTCTTGGGTGCAGGTTTAGCTTGCAAAGGCTCGATATCCTCATTTATCTAAATTTTGTTTTCTTTGTCCTTGTCATTGGAGATGTTCTTATATCTAGGTACTAGAGTTTGTCTTGGGGGCACCATCTTACCACCTCTAAGTTTTACTTAATTTACATTCCACAGATAAACTCTAACATCCGGAGACCAATAAGGCTCTTCTTTAGAGTCACTACCAAGGCTAATCATATGATAGGTTTGGAATTGATTTTGGTGGCCTAGGATAGTGAAGACCATGGGAGTGACCTCAAATCACAAATCAAAATTTATTTTAATTTAAAGTGTGTTATCAAGTGTTGTGAGAATATTGACTTCTAATAGGCGCAATACCCTATTGTTAATTACCCTGACAATTGTCAAGAATCTCCTCAAGAAAAAACCTAACTAATAAAATAGGGACACGAAAAAAAAAAGAAAAGAAGAAAGCATTTGATTGATTTTAAGAAAGGATACATACCTTAAGCAAAGGTATGCCCTCACTTTACAATGAATTTTACTATTAAATTATAGAAAATATAAAAGAAATGAAGAACAAAAAAGAGTGGAGAATAAGCTTTAATATGCTACCACCCCACTCTCCCTACGTTGGACTATGTAGCATTTAATCCAAACATGGAAGGAAATGGAAAACGCTTGAAGTATTTCCAATGGTTTTGAGCATTGGTGATAATGTCATGATTTGAAGTATTTCCATTAATCAATAAGGTGTAGGTGATAACTTCATTTGAGGTTAAAGTGTTTCTATTTGCCAATAAGGAATTGGTGATAACTCTAATTGGATTGGAGTGCTTCCATTAGCCAATAAGGTATTGGCAATGACTTCGTTGACTTTGAAGTGTTTCCATCGCTAATAGGATATAGACGATAACTTCTTCAGTTTTTGAAGTGTTTCTATAACTGATAAGGCACAAGTGATAACTTTTTTGATTTTTGAAGTGTTTTCATAGCCGATTAGGTGGAGGTGCTAACTTCATTATTTGAGTAGCATTACTAAAGGCTTAGGGAGTTGGATATAGCTTTGAGAATTATATCATCCACTGCTTCTGGGGTTGACTATCTTGAAGAGCACATCATCAACTAACTACTTTCGGGGTTGACCAACTTGAAGGGTGCATTATCAACTGCTTGTGAGATTGACTAGCTTGAAGTGTAACTAATGGCTTTGAGAGTATTGTTGGTTGACTTCATTGACTCGATAGCATCACCAATGACTTGGAGGAGTTAGGTATAACTTTAAGTGTGGCCGATAGCTTGGAGCGTATTATAGATTGATTTTATTTGAACAAGGCATTGTGACTGACTAATTAAGTGAGTTCAAGCCTACCTTAGTTTGTTTGATTTGGAGTTTTGCTAATGCTTTTAGGTTGGCTTAGCTTGGAAGATGTCTCGCCAATGGCTTCTGGGGTTAAGTAGCTTCGAAATGTGGCCAATAGCTTTGAGCATATTAGCAATTAACTTCTTTGGTTTGATAGTGTCACCAATAGCTTATAGAGTTGAATGTAGCTTTGAAGTATTGCTAACATCTTGGAGAGTGTTGGTGATTAACTTCTTTAGTTTAGTAGCATCACCAATGGCTTATGAAGTTGGGTATAGTTTTGAAGTTTTATTGGAGGCTTTTGTAGCACACCCAGTGAGACTTAGTTTGACCTTATTTGATTCTACTCAAACTAATTCAGGTTTAGGTTAGGGTGGTGACATCATTCTTTGTTCATAGCCTTCGAGTATTGCCAATATTTCAACACTCCCAATGGGACTTGGTTTAATTCTATTTAGTTCCATCAGGACTAATATGGTTTAGGTGTAACTTTAATCTTATTTAGCTTAAGTTGAGTTTGATCTTGTGTTGGACTTTTATAGAGTTTAACTCCGTTGGACTTTAGTTTAAATTCAAGTCAATTTAATTCAGCTTGATTTTAGTTTAGACTCAACCTAACCTGGTTCTACTTTGACTTTGAGTTTGCTCTTTTAGTTTGGACTTGATTTAACCCAATTAAAGTTTAATTTGAGCTTAGTTTAATCTAGATTGGATTTGATTTGAACTCAATTTAATTTTAAATTAACACATCTTAAGTCTGATTACGGTTGAGTATGATTTTATTTGGTTTAGGTTAACTTAATTTGGATTTTATAGAGTTCAGCTCAACTTTGGTTTTAATCCATTTATTTGACCAATTTAAGCCCATTTGAGCCAACTTGGCATTTGTCCATTTGTTGTGACTGAATTATCTCATATTAATTAATTTGATTTAAGGGTCTTTGACTGTTTATGATGATTTTAGGTGGGACTCATAGCCCGACTTTAAATATGCAAACCTGAGGGTTGGCTTAATTTGTGAGCATAAAAGCTAGCTTAGTGTGAGCTCAAGGACTAACTGGATGCGAGTTCAAAAACTGGTTTAGTGTGAGCCCAAAGGCTAGATGAGGTGCGAGCACAAAAGCTGGTTGAGTGAGAGCCTAAAGGTTGGCTGAGTGTGAGTTCAAAGGTTAGCTTGGATGCAAACCCGAATGCTAGTTAAGTGCGAGCCTGAAGGCTAGCTGATATGTGAGCTTAAAGGTGGCTTGGATGCGAGCCGTAAGGCTAGCTGAGTGCGAGCCCAAAGGTTGGCTAATATGCGAGCTGAAAGGCTGACTTGGATGTAAGTCCGAAGGCTAGCTTGAACGCGAGCCCAAAGGCTAGTTGATATACGAGGCCAAAGGTTGGCTTAAATGTGAGCTCGAAGGCTAGGAAAGTGTGAGCCGGAAACCTAGCTTGGATGTGAGCTTAAAGACTAGTTGAGTGTGACTCAAAGGCTTGTTTAGATGTGAGTCTAAAGACTTGTTTGGATGCGAGGCCAAAAACTGACTGAGTGCAAACCTGAAGGCTAACTGGTGTGAGTCCGAATGCTAACTTAGATATGAGCCCAAAGGCTAGTTTTGATGTGATGAGAATTTGCCATCTTCGAGAGGCTATAGGTAGCATCAATGGAATCATAGGTTTGCTATCTTCATCGTCATCTTTGAGGACTCACGGGTGGTCCCAGTGGTATCAAAAGGATTGTCAACTTCATCGCTATCTTCAAGGGGCCACGGGTAACCGTAGTGGAATTGTAGATCCACCATCTTCATCACCATATTTGAGGGGGCTGTAGTGGCCACGGTGGTATTGAAAGATTTGCCATCTTTATCGTCATCTTCGAAAGATTGTCGGTGGGTATAATAAGGTCGTAGGTCCGTTGTCTTCATCGTAGTCTTCAACTGACCACGGGTGGCCGTGGTGGGATCATAGGTCTGTCATCTTCATTGTTATATTTAAAGAGTCGCAGGTGGTCATAGTGAAGTCATAAATTCGCTATTTTCATTGTCATCTTCACGGATAATTGTGATGAGGCCAATAAATCTATCGAAAGAAAAATTAGGACTAGAGAAAATCCCCTTTTTTTTAGTAGCAACCCTTTTTTTTTTCTTTCTCCCCGTGCCCATGTCTCCCTCTCCTCCCTCTCCTCACGCGGGCTGCTATTTTTTTTTTTTTAATCAACTTCTTTTTCTATTTTTCTCTCTCCTTTTATTTCTCCGTTCTCCCCCCACCAAGCCCATGTGTCTCCTTGATTCTCTCCAAAACACCAGAGCCTCGATGGCCCGGTAGCTCTCCCCGCCGGTTTTGGCTGTATCCAGCCCCGATCAGCTGATGTGTAGCGAAGGCAAAGGGCAAGGTCCTCCGCCTCCACCTTTCCCCGGCCAGATCCTGTCGGCCATGGCCGAATTTGCTCAGATGGTAGTGGCAGCGGTTGGAAGCAACGGAGGAGGGCATGCAATCTGGGGCTGTATCATGCCAGAGGCGAGGCCACCAATGCCTCGAACGAGACCGGCGAGGCCAGGTTGGGCCTGGACAAGGGGGTGGTGGGGATCCCACGGTCCGCAGTGCGGTCGAGGCCAGAGCCATCGAGAGAAGCGGAGACGACCTTGTCAAGGGACTCGTCGGGCAAAGGAGGGCCCTCTACAGTTATGGAGATGACTTCCTCAGCGTGGAGGAGGACGAGGCTAAGGGTTCTACAATCGGATCGGACCGGTGGTGGGCTGTAGGGTAGAGCTCGGTCAGGGAGCGCACAGACAGGCCACGTAAGTGCAAAGCTAAAGGCAAAGCAGGGAGAAGCCAGAGGCGGCAGACTCGGGCCGGTGAGGGGGTGATGGAGCTTGGTCATCAGCGAGAAGCTGAACCTTGCAAAACATGAAAGAAAATGCAGAAAATCGAAGAAAGAGAAGCTAAGAATTTCAGTCATTCACCTTTCTCTGTCGTTTCCTTTTGCTTGATTTATAACTTCTTCTCTGTGGCCCAGTCCTCTCTCTTTTCCTCTCGTGTTTGCTTCTAATCTCTATTTCGTTGTTGTAATCTCTTTATTCTATTTGCGCAGGTTTTTCAATCTTTTTATAGGCTTGAAAGAAGATTTCAAAATTAAATTGAGGGGATTTGATGAGTCTGAGTGGGCTTTGGTCATCTTGATTGATTTTATTTTGAAAATAAATATGATTTGATTATAGATGAAATTATATGTCAAAATCTGATGACTAGCATGTAATTGGCTGGAATTTGTTTTCCAAGCAGAGAATTCAAATTTTATACCACTTTTCGATGATAAATTTTTAACAGATTATTTGCAAAATTTTTTAAAAAATTAGACGGAAATATAATTTTGTAACTTTCTCGGACTTTAAAAAAATATATTTATAAAAATTCTGAAATTTTTAGGATTTTTTGCATAAAATTGGACTTATTTATAATTAAAAATTTTGAGAAATTTATTTACAAATTTTTCAAAAAATTGGATCAAAATATAATTTTATAAATTTTAAGGGTCCTTTTTGAATAAAATTTGGACTTATTCGTAAATAAATATTTTTGAAGGTTTATTTCTAAATTTTAGAAATTACAAGAAATTATTTGTAAATATAAAATTTTGAAGGATTTATTTGCAAACCTAAATTTTACGAAAATCAATTTGAAATTTCAAAACTTTTAAAGATTTTTTTCGCAAAATTTTCTTCTCAAGAACTTATTTGTGAGAAAAGCTTGGCCAATGCCCCATTTGTAAAAAATTTATAATTTTCATTTTGGCTGAGATATTTGATGAATTTCAGTTTCAATTTTGGTTTAAATATCTGACCCAATCAGTTATTTATAATTAAAAATTTTGAGAGATTTATTTACAAATTTTTCAAAAAATTGGATCAAAATATAATTTTATGAATTTTAGAGATCTTTTTATAAAAAGGACATATTTGTAAAAAAAATTAAATTTTTAGGGTCCTTTTTGAATAAAATTTAGACTTATTCATAAATAAAGATTTTTGAAGGCTTATTTGTAAATTTTAGAAATTACAAGAATTCATTTGTAAATATAAAATTTTGAAGAGTTCATTTGTGAAGCCCTAAATTTTGTGGAGGTCAATTTGAAATTTCAAAATTTTTAAGGATTTTTTCGGAAAATTTTCTTCTCTAATACTTATTTGTCAGAAAAGCTTGGTCAATGTCTCATTTGTAGAGATTTTATAATTTTCATTTTGACCGAGATATCTGATGAATTTTAATCCTAATTTTAGTCTAAATATATGGCCCAATCAGTTATTTATAATGAAAAATTTTGAGGAATTTATTTACAAATTTTCAAAAAATTAGATCAAAATATAATTTTATAAATTTTAGGGGTCTTTTTATAAAAAGGATATATTTGTAAAAATCCTCAAATTTTTAGGATCATTTTTGAATAAAATTTGGTCTTATTCATAAAAAAAGATTTTTGAAGGCTTATTTGTAAATTTCAGAAATTACAGGAATTTATTTGTAAATATAAAATTTCGAAGAGTTCATTTGCAAACCCCTAAATTTTATGGGGATCAATTTGAAATTTCAAAATTTTTAAGGATTTTTTTCGGAAAATTTTCTTCTTTAGGACTTATTTGCCAGAAAAGCTTGGCCAATATCCCATTTGTAGAGATTTTATAATTTTCATTTTGACCGAGATATTTGATGAATTTTAACCCTAATTTTGGTCTAAATATATGGCCCAATCAATTATTTATAATGAAAAATTCTGAGGAATTTATTTACTAATTTTTCAAAAAATTAGATCAAAATATAATTTTATAAATTTTAGGGGGTCTTTTTATAAAAAGGATATATTTGTAAAAAATTTAAAATTTTTATGATCCTTTTTAATAAAATTTGGACTTATTCATAAATAAAGATTTTTGAAGGCTTATTTGTAAATTTCAGAAATTACAGGAATTCATTTGTAAATATAAAATTTTGAAGAGTTCATTTGCGAACCCCTAAATTTTGTGGTGATCACTCTGAAATTTTAAAATTTCAAGGATTTTTTTCGGAAAATTTTCTTCTAAGAGACTTATTTGTGAGAAAAGCTTAGCCAATGCCCCATTTGTAAACATTTTATAATTTTCATTTTGGTTGAGATATATGATGAATATCAGTCCTAATTTTAGTCTACGTATCTGACCTAATTAGTTCTCTTTAATTTAAGCTCAAATTTCTCAACAATTCAAATCTAAATTAAATCCAATTTTCAGTTAAATTTTATTACGATTTCGATCCAGTTAAAATCCATGTTTCAATCACAATCCAGTGGCATTCAATTTTATATTTTGACTGACTTTTGATTAAATTTAATTTTTGTTGGTAATTGACTCAAACAATAGGAGACAGTGGGTCATTGCTCCTGATTAGTAGTTTTTTGGATTTCTTTGGAGGATATGACTGGTGATAACTAGCACACTCAATATTAGAATTAGACATATGGGGCTTTCTTATAAAGAAATCTTCAAAGACTCTTTGGATGAACCCTTCTATTCTATCGACTAACATAACCTTCTTCAGAACTTTGTATTTAGGGCATTTCTTTTTTGAATATTTAAATTGGCTCAATGCAGGAGTTAAATAAACTCTAACATTAGCTTGTTTAATCCTTTTTGAAATGCTTTCTTGTTCTTTTGGCACTTACTAGTGTAGGGCCTCTTAAAGCAATTATAGAGTTGTTCTGACTCAAACATATAGTCATATTCATTATCAATTTCCTGTATGTGCAATTCTTCTAAAATTGATAGAAGGTACTCTTCCATAGGTTCTAAGACTGGGACTTCACCAAATCTAATGGGTTGATCATTTGTCACTAGATTACTTGAAGATGATTGGGATGGTTGACCATCAATGTCAATTCCAGCTCTATGAGTCACCATGAGACAAGAAGCAACAGACTTTGGTGATCACCCTTGAGAGTGTTTATCTTTCTCAACCCATTAATTATCTTGGTCTCGAGGAGGGTTGGTAGGTAATTCTCTGCCATTTGTATTGATTCTTTTGTGTGCCTTTGCCTTTTTTGCTATCATCTTTTCCATCTTCTCAATTTCTTCACAACGCATGATAGTTACAATTGACATGTTCTCCATGTGGGCAGCCATAGCATGCATGCATTCATTCAACATTTGAATTTGTCCCTTGACATATTTTATGTTAGTTATGGCTAGATCTTTTACAATATCTAGTTGTAGTTTGATCATGCCATAATTATATTTGTGGGTGATCCATTCTCTAATAGAATCATCTTGGCGACAACCCACTAGGAGACCCATGGGAAACTCCATTTCATCAATGATATGCTCGATGAATTCATTTGCTCCTTGTTCGGTGCTCTGAACTTCATCGTCATCAAACTAATGAGATGCCCTCAATGATTGGTTCGACTATGAGCTTCCAATAGTAATAAATGTTGCCACTAGAAGTTCTTCTTTCCCATCCTCAGTGTCAGAGCTTTCGAGCAAAGCTTTAAGTTCATCAAGAAAGAACTCCTCCAACATTACTTGACTACTTTCTCCTTAGAGATATCCTTTTATGGCATTAATGTATTCTTAGACAGTGAATTTCTTAATTGTGTACCCCTTCGGCTGAACCAATTTTCTCATCTTATTTCTATTTCTTTTTTTCTTTGATGTTTTGAGTATATGGGAGAGCTTGTTCTGATGAAGCTTTCTGTATCACTATCTAGGCTTTTCAGGATTCTTAACTATTTTTTTATTAGTTTTTTAGCCTTTTAGAGATATAAATCTTCCACAAGTGCTTTTATTTAGGTGTACATTGTGCTTCTTTCCCGAAAAGAAGTCCAACAAGTGATTCATGTGTCTTAAACATAGTGATATGATTGATATGTTTAGTGGATATCTTGAACAAGGCTGATTTTGAGAGAGTCAACTTGCCCTCTTAATATTATCTTTCAATCCAATCCTTGAACACATAGTTGTCTTTAATGGTATGTCCCAAGATCCTGTGGTAAGGATAATAATTTGGATGATCCTTTTATTGGCTTCATTTGACCTTTTGTATTATGGCAGCTAGAGACCTAATTTCAGAGTATTCTAGAAGATTTTGCCTACCCTCTTTCTTTTAAAAGAGTATTTCTTTCTAAGTTTTTATTGAAAATCGTTGGATGGTTCTACTTTTCTATCCCCTCCAAGAGTTGGTAGTTGCTAAGTATTACTTCTATTAATGGTGAGGTTTGTAGGTTTCTTCTACTCATTTATTGTGAATGCTTCCCTCACATTTTTAAAGGGCTCCCTGTGCTTTGCCTTATCTTTCTCTAGCTTAAAATTTTGTGAACTAGCTAAGGTAGGTGAGTCGATCCTCTCCAACTTCTTAACCTACATAATAAGGTCTTAAAAAGTGTGAATAGAAGAAGTACTTAAGTAGGGTGTCATCCAATCCCTCATCATATTATTGAGAACTAGATTTACAACCTCAAACTGACTCATAGATTATTCACACTTAATACTGAGAATTCTGCACCGTGTGATACAATCCAACACTAATTCATTATTGTGCTTTGGTGTTGAGATGAGGTCTACAATAATCAACTTGTTGCTGACTTCTCCAAACTTGATTCAGAAAGCCTCTTTAACTTGTGACCAAGTTTGTGTAGATTCTAATGTAAACTAGCATACCATTCAAATACTACCCTCGTTAAGTTTACTAAAGATTGACAAAATAATAATGAGGGGTTATTATTTGAATCTCTGTATAGAGTCTGAAATAAGCTATATGTTGTTTAGGGTTACCTATGCCATTAAATTGCTTGAAGCTAGACACTGTATGGCCCTTAGGATATGACACTTAGTCGTGATGAATAGAGTATAGTTGATCTACATCATTTATCATAATCACCATTTGTTGCATTTGCTGTTATATGTATACTGATAGTTCTATATTATTAGGAATCCCTGAGATTAGGGATTGGATATCCCTTGCTAGTGGAGGAGGTACTTGTGAAGGACCTATATTTTTGTGGATTTCATCTACAAGGGTGTCGAATCGAAATTGACCACTTAAAATATTGAAGACCCTGAGGGTGACCTTGAATCACAAATCAAAATTATGGTAATTTAAATGCACAATCAAACATTGTGGGAACATGACTTATAATAGGCACAAGCCTCTATTGTTAATTATCCAATAATTATCAGGAACCTCCTAGAGTAAGAAACTTAGTTAATAAAATAGACAAAATAAAAAAAGAATAAAGCATTTAATTAATTTATTTGAGAAAGATGGTACATGGATTAAGTAAGAGCATACCCTTACTTTACAACGAATTTCGACCTAGAATTATAGAAAACATAAAAGAAATAAGGAAAGAGAAAGAGTGGAGAAAAAGCTTTGATATGTGTCGTTGTCTCGCTCCCCTGCGCTGGACACATGGTGTTTGAGCCAAATCGATTTGGCCTTAAGCAGGTTTTGATGGCATTATCTGATGGGACGTGGAAGAGAATAGGATAAGTTCAAAGTGTTTCTAATAACATTGAAATTTAGTGATAACTTCATGATTTAAAGTGTTTCTGTTAGCTAATAAGGTGTTGACGATAACTTTGTTGACCTTGAGGTGTTTCCATAGCCAGTAAGGCATAGGCAATAGCTTCTTTAGGTTTTGAAGTATTTCCATAGCCAATGAGACATAGGCAATAACTTCATTTGGTTTGGTAGCATCATCAATGACTTAGGTAGTTGGGTATAGTTTTAAAAATCACATCGTCAACTGCTTTTGGAGTTGATCTACTTGAAAGGGGCACATCATCAATTGTTTCTGGAGTTGACTAACTTGAGGAGCACATCGTCAATAACTTTTGGAATTGACTAGCTTGAGAAGCATATCATCAACTACTTCTGGGATTGACTAGCTTAAGGAGTGCATTGTTAACTATTTTTGGGGTTGACTAGCTTTAGGACTGCATCATCAACTGCTTTTAGGGTTGATTAGCTTCGACGTATGGCCAATGACTTTAAGTGTCTTAGCGCTTAACTTCTACAATTTGGTAGCATCACCAACAACTTAGGTGGTTGGCATAGCATTGAAGTGTAGCCAATATCTTTGAGCATGATGACAATTAACTTCTTTGATTTGGTAGCATCACCAATAGCTTATGGAGTTGGGTGTAGCTTTGAAGTGTGGTTGATAGCTTAGAGTGTATTGGTGATTAACTTCTTTGGTTTAGTAGCATCACCAACAACTTTGGGGTTGGGTATAGCTTTGAAGTGTTGTTAAAAGCTTTTGTAGCACACCCAATAAGACTCAATTTAACATTTTTTAGTTCTATTTGAACTAATTTTGGTTTAGGTCAGGGTACTAATATTATCCGTTGTTTATAACCTAGGAGTATTGTCAAAGATTCAGTACACTAAATTGGTCTTGGTTTAATCCTATTTAGTTCTACTCAAACTAATATAGTTTGGTTCTGTTTAATTTCACTTAGCTTGAGTCAAGTTTGACCTTGTGTCAGACCTTTATTGAGTCTTGGTTTGCTACTTTGGCTCTAGTCCAAGTCAATTTAGTTCAACTTGGTTCTAGTTCAGGCTCAACCTAACTCGGTTCTGGTTTGACTTTAAGTTTTTCCTTTTACTTTGGACTTGATTTAACCTAATTAGGGTTTGAACTGGGCTTAGTTCAATCCTTATTTAACTTGATTTTGAATTGACCCAACTTGGATCTAATCAGAGTTGGGTTTGAGTTTATTTGGTCTAAGTTGACTCAATCTAGATTTTTTTAGAGTCCGTCTCAATTTATTTTTGTTGAATATTTTTTACATAATAATATTTTTTTTTATTTCAATTTCTTCTTCTTCCTCAAACTTGAAACCCTTCTCCCCTATTTTTGGCCAAATTTTCCTTTTCTTTACATAAGAACCCTTTTTTATTTCTTTTTTTTTTATTTTATCTTATCTCTTCTTCCTTAACAAAACCCATGCCCTCCCAATCCTTTTCTTCTCTTCTCATGATCAGGCCATGGTGGCTCGGTCCCTCCTTTGCCTAGATCCAGCCTTCTCTTGGCTAGATCCGGCCGTTTCTCCCTACAATGAGGTAGGGGCGAAGCTTGGGTGGTAGCTCACAAGCAACTACATGGAGTTATAGTGAGTTGGACGTAGAGGCAACAATGGCCAACTTGGGTGGCAGTGGAGCAGGTAAGGCTAGGCAGCGACAGAGCAGGCAAGGTTAGCAGAGACAACTTGCATGCTTGGGTGGTAGAGGCAGCTCATGAGCTCATGCGGAGGCAGCTTAGCGAGGTAACTTTTAATGTGTTTGGGCGTCAGCTTGCAGGCTCAGGTGGGGAAGGTGAGGGTGGTGTAGGTGAAACAATCAAGACCAAATTGGCGATGAGAGCAAGGGAGGCAGACAAGTGATTGAGGAGCTTGGTGTAGACAATGGAAGCGAAGCTCAGGCAGAGCTTGTCAAAGTTGGAGGGCAGATGAGGTGTGGTAGGGAGGCTCCCACACAAGCACAAGCAGAGGTGGCCACTGGTGGGTTGACGATGGTAGAGGCATAACTGTTCCTTTGAGGATGGAAGAGGAGAAACAAGAAGAAAAAAATAGTAAGAAAGAAAGGTTAGAGATTACCTTATTTTTGTTGCTTCAAGTTTCAATTATGACTTCCTAATCTCCTCTAATGGCTCCCTAATCTCTCACCTTCTCCTTCTTTTTTCCATAACAACAAGTTTATATAGGACTCAAAGAGATGAAATTGGGCTGGAAATGATCTCTTTTATTTGAATTTTTGAATAATAGATATAGATATAAATAGATATGGATATGATTTATCTGAAATCTAGATGAGCTTATAAAGGGATATGGATAAGTTCTTCTATCATAGATGATAAAATTTGAAAGTTGTACCCATCCTAGATACTAAAATTATAGCGAAATTTATTTATAATTTTTTTTTAAAAAATGACTAAAAATTATAATTTTTTAAGGGGTCCGTTTTATAAAAAGGCCTTGTTTTAATTTTGAAGCTTTCAAGGTCCTTTTTCAGTTTAGACTTATTTATAAATAAAAATTTTTAAGGGACTTACTTGTGAAAAGTTGAAATTCTAGGGGGCTTATTTGTAAATACAAAATTTTGGAGGGATTTATTTGCAAACCCTATATTTCATGAGGATCAAATTATAATTATCAATCTCTTGAGGAGTTTATTTGCAAACCTTAATTTTTATGGGACTGATTTGTAATTTTAAGATTTTATTGGACTTTTCTATAAAATTCTTATTCCAGGGACCTATTTGTAAGAAAAAATGAAGATTTATTTAGTACATGAATCTATTTGTAAAATTCTTATATTTTGTCATTTTGACCCAAATTTTAGATGAATTTTGGGTCTAGTCTTGGTCCAAATATCCAGCCAACTTAGCTCATTTGGATTAGGGCTACCTTGAGCCTAAATTTCTCAATTATTTAAGTTCAAATTAAGCTTAATTTTTTGTCAAACTCAGACATGATTTAAACCTAACTGAGGCCTACATTTGAGCCATAATTTAGTGGTATATAAGTTTTAATTTTAATTATATTTCAATCGAATTTGATTCTCAACAAGGAGATGCATCTTTTATCATCTCTATAGCTTAAGATAGCTGTTGAGATTGCTCTAGCTTGTCAAGCTTTTGTTCATTTATAATATCATCTCTATCAATTCCATGACCTTCTTCTGAGTTTCATCTTTCTCTTTACCTTGTTGTCTCAACTATTCTCACAGTATTTGTATAGTTATTTCCTCATTAGAGCTTTCAGTTATAACTAAGGCTTCTATCAGAACATGATGGTCCATATCTTGAGGATTGGGTTTAGGTTTAGTATGTTTTGGGTCAAGGATAACTTCCCCCATTAGTCGAGTTGCCTCATTCAAAAGCCTACGCATGGATCAAGTATCTACAACTTCTCTTTGACGTGGTAGCAAGGATTAGCTCACATGGCTTTTTCTTCTGAATCTCTTTATCTATAAGCCTTATTTGTGCAGCCTTCTTTTGGCACTTAGTGGGTTGAGGCATGGACTCGCAGTCTTTTCTAGAGTCATAATGAGAAATAACTTTGATAGTGTGGATGATCTCTCTTTTTGGGATCTCATGCTGGGTTACAGCTTTATGGTGACTCTTATTATTTTGTTTAGCTATCTGCCCGTTAACTATAGTCTTGAGATAAGACTATGCCCCTTTTGACTTACTTTTACCCTCCTCTAAGCCATATAATGGAGTGAAAGTGTTAGATATAGGAACAATGATGATTGTTTTTATTTGAGTGGCAAGCTTCCCAAGTCAGCTGAAAATTCCAATAAGCCTTCCTTGCTTGTGATAGTCAAGATGAATTCTTCTTCATCCATTTATGGGTTTGGACTTGCTTTTGGTCACTCCTCCTTGAGAGTAGGGTGAAGGCGATCGAAGACTGAGCTTCGCTTCATGCCTAACTTCTTGAAGATGGATACCACTAGTTGAGGCATAGCTTCTGGCTCTTCATCAGATTGACTCTTCTCATTAGGAATGATGACATTGGGTCTCCTTCTCCTTGATAGAAAGTAAGAAGCATATTCATCTTGTGTGACTATAACACTAGTTGGCAAACTAACAGGTGCCCTCTTGAACTAGATGACCTCAAGGATGGTTCCAAAATCAATTTAAGCTTCAGCTGCTCTTGTGATGATCATCGACTGAGGTAAATGCACAACCGATTCTTCCCCATGATGATGGTGTATGTTGGGATGGGGATGTTCTTTATTGGTCCCATTTGATGCTTTCTTCTGCAAAAGAAAACATAATTGACTAGTTTTCAATTATAATTCTATTTCAATAATGTCTCTATCATATTAATTATATTTCTACACTTAGAGGTGAATCATATCCCACTAGGCATGCCATAATTGAAATTGGTCACCTGGGATGGCGAAGATCTTAGGTAGCAATCTCAAGATAACAAATAAAAAAATATGTGATGGTTTGAGTATACAATTAAGTGTTGTGGGAGCATGACTTCCAACAGGCACAAGCACCTATTGTTAATTACCTTGATGGTTGTCAGGAACCTCCTAAAGTAAGAAATCTATACAATAAAATACAAACATTGTGGGATCAAAGTTGACCACCTGAGATAGCAGAGACCCCAAAGAGCGACCTTGAATTATAAATCAAAATTTGCTTTAATTTAAAGTGTGCTATCAGGTATTATGGTAACATGACTTCCAATAAGTACAAGTCTCTGTTGTTAATTACCTTGACGATTGTTAGAAACTTTCTAAAGTGAGAAACCTATCTAATAGAATAGAGACACAAAATGGAAAAGGAGAAAGTATTTGATTGATTGATTTAGAAAAGATAGTACATGGTTTAAGCAAGAGTATGCCCTCACTTTACAATAAATTTCAACATTAAATTATATAAAACATGAAAGAAATGAAGAAAGGAAAAGAGAAAGAAGGAGTAGGAAGAAGTTCTGATATGTGCTACTACCCCACTCTCCTGAGTTGAACCATGTGATGTTCGGCCCAAATCGACCTAGTCTTTGGCAAGTATTGATGGCATCGTCCGATGTGACGTGGAAGAAATAGGTGAAGTTTGAAATGTTTCCACTAACTTTGAGCATTGGTGACAACTTCTTGATTTGAAGTGTTTCTATTGGATAATAAGGCATTGGTGAAAATTTCATTTAGGTTAGAGTATTTCTGTTAGCCGATAACGCATTGACAATAACTCTATTGACCTTGAAGTGTTTCCATAGCCAATAAATCATAGGAGATGATTTGTTTAATTTTTGAAGTGTTCTCATAACTGATAAGGCACAAACGATAACTTCATTTGGGTTTTAAAGTGTTCCATAGTTGTTAAGACGTAGAAAAATAAAAACTTCTTTTGGTTTGGGTAGCACCACCAATAGCTTATAAGGTTAGGTATAGCTTTGAAAATCACATTGTCAATTGCTTTTTAGGGTTGACAAGCTTGAAAAGGTACACCATCAACTACTTTTGGGGTTGACTAGCTTGAAGAGCACATCACCAACTGCTTCTTGGGTTGGCTAGTTTGAACGGCATATTGTTAACTCCTTTTGGTGTTAGCTATCTTGAAGAATGCATCACCAACTGCTTATAGGGTTGGCTAGCTTAAAGTGTGGCGAACGGCTTTGAGTATATTGTTGATTAGTTTCATTGATTTGGTAGCATCGCCAATGGCTTAGAGGGTTGGCTATAACTTTGAAGTGTCACTGATAGCTTTGAGCATGTTGGCGATTAACTTTTTTGATTTGGTAACATCACCAACAACTTAGGGGGTTGGGTAGCTTGGAAGATGCATTATCAATGACTTTTGGGGTTGACTAGATTGAAGGGTGCATCATCAACTACTTCTAAGGTTGACTAGCTTGAAGGAGTGCATCATCATCTGCTTTTAGGGTCAACTACCTTGAAATGTGGCCAGTGACTTTGAGTACATTATTGGTTGACTTCATTAATTTTGTAGCATCACCAATGACTTAGGCAATTGGGTATAGCTTTGAAGTATGGCCAATAGCTTAGAACATGTTGGGAATTAACTTATTCTATTTGGCAGTGTCACTAATGGCTTATGGGGTTAGATATAGCTTTAAATGTGGCCAACAGATTTGAGCATATTATTGGTTGACTTCATTGACTTGATAGCATCACCAATGGTTTAGGAGATTGGGTATAGCTTTGAAGTATGGCTCACAACTTGGAGGGTATTGCCAGTTGACTCTGTTTGAATAAGGCATTGTGGCTGACTGACTAAGCAAATTCAAGCCCACCTTAGTTCGATTTGATTTGAAGCATTGTGAATGTTTTGGGTTGGCTTAGTTTTGAAGATGTGTCATCAACGGCTTATGGGGTTGACTAGCTTGAAATGTGACCAACGACTTTGAGTGTATTGGTAATTAACCTCTTTGGTTTGATAGCATCATCAACGGCTTATGGAGTTGGATATAGATTTGAAGTGTTGTTGAAGGCTTTTGTAACACAACCAACATGACTCAGTTTAACCTTATTTAGTTCTATTCAAACTAATTCAGATTCAAAATGAGATGATAACATATTTCATGGCCTTGGAGCATTATCGAGGGTTCAGCACACCTAGTGGGACTCGGTCAACCGTATTTAGTTCAGGCCTAAGTTTGATTTTATTTAGCTTGAGTTGAGTTTGACCTTGTGTTGGACCTTTGTTAAACTCAGGTCTGCATCACGATGGACTTTGCCTCAAGTTCAAGTTAATTTAGTTCGACTTAGTTTTGGCTCATACTCAGCCTAGCTTGGTTCTGATTTGATTTTGAGTTTGCCCTTTTAGTTTGGACTTGATTTAACTCAATTAAGGATTTGGTTTGATCTTAGTTCAATCTTGATTGGATTTGATTTGAATTCAACTTGATTTTAAATTAATCCATCTTAAGTCTGATTAGGATTGAGTCTGAGTTTATTTGGTCTAGGTTCACTCAATTTGGATTTTTTTTAATTTTGGAGTCTAGTTTGATTTGGGTTGTAGTCTACTTGTTTGACTAATTTAGTCCATTTGAGCCAACTTGGTCTTTGTCCATTTGTTGTAATTGAGTTGCTTCATATTATTCAATTTAATTTGAGGGTCCTTGGCTACTTATGATATTTTTAAATAGATCTATAGCTCAACTTCAAATATGCAAACCTAAAGGTTGGCTTAGTTTGCAAGCTCAAAAACTAGCTTAGTGTGAGCTTGAGGGCTAATTGGGTGTGAGTATGAAGACTAACTTGAATGCAAGCCTGAAAGTTAGTTTAGATGCGAGCCTGAAGGCTGGCTGAGTGCAAGTCTGAAGATTGGCTTGAATACGAGCCTGAAAATTAGCTAAGTGTGAGCCAGAAGGCTGACTTAGTGTGAGCTTGAAGACTAGCTTGGATGCGAGTCCGAAGGTTGGCTATGTATAAGACCAAAGATTGGCTAAGTGTGAGTCCGAAGGCTAGCTAAGTGTGAGTCCGAAGGCTAGCTAAGTGTGAGCTCGAAGGCTTGAATATAAGACAAAAGGCTAACTCAAATGGGAGCCCAAAGAATGGCTAAGTGCTAGTCCAAAGACTAACTGATTACAAGCCCAAAGGCTAGCTGAATGCAAGCTCGAAGGTTGGTTTGGATGCGAACCCAAAGGCAAGCTGAGTGTGAGTTTAAAGGCTAATGGAGTGTGAGCCCAAAGGTTAGCTTGAATGTGAGCCTGAAGGCTAGCTAAGTGCAAGCCCAAAGGCTAGCTGGGATGCAAGTTCGAAGGCTAACTTGGATTTCTGCCTAAAGGTCAACTAAGTGTGAGCCCAAAAGCTAGCTTGGATACTAGCTCGAAGAAATGGGGATTAATCAAGTGGGCATTGGTCAATTCCTACGTATGGGTTCCATGGAACTTCTTCCTACTTTAATGGACAGCCTAGCTAAGTGGTTTGATCTTTTCTATTATACCTTCATTCTGCATTGGGGGAGATGATTATTACTCATCAAAATGTGATATACTTAATTGGACTTCCGATCCTTGGGTATCCTATAGTGCTTCAGTTAGGACCTTAGAGTACTACTATTTTTACCAATCATTTTAATGAGGAAATCATTTAGGGTTAGATTGTTCTCTTGTGTTGATTTCATAATTCTTACGGGCCACCTCATTCCTCTTCTTATGATAGTTAGCCAAAAGGTTTAGTGATTACTAATTGTCCTATCTATAGGCTGATTACCAACCATTTGTCCTTTTGTTCTAATTCATTGAATGCTAGTGCTATCATGGATTTATTGAACCTTCCTTTTTAGATGTATCTTGAATTTGCTAGCTCTTTCTCCTAGGGTTTTGCTATGTTGAGTTACATATATCAGCATGTATCAAAGATTTATGAAGGCTAAACCTATCAGGCTTCCTTCCTTTACTATAGGTGCTTATCCTTTTCTCCTTGTTTCATCTTTATATGCATGTATGTGCTAATGGATATTCTCTTTTGTAGCTATGGGCCTTTAAGCAATTTTTGATTTTTTTGACCTATTCCATTATTGGAGCATTAGTCATCCTTTCCTTGTGGCATTCACTAGATTCAAGGGCAATTTGGTTCTATGGCCATTCAGGGTGGAGAACATCTTAGTTGAGGCTGCTTGAAAGCCCTTGAGATCATCAGGTTAGAATTTTTGGATTATTTGTGACTTGTCTTAACCTAGAATTTGTCAGTTTTTAGATTTCATGGTGCCCTTATCTTCAAGTGGATAATGTTCTCATGACTTATAGCCACCCTTTGTTCATTCGAGATATTACCCTTATATGCTTCTCCATAGTCATGCCCCATCTTTTGAGTTGAATAGCTCATCGGGTTGATTTTTGTCCCCAAATTCCCCTTGATATGTCAAATAATCTTACTTTTACTGATAAAGGTCTTCATTGGTTTACCAAGCTTGCTAGTTATGGATGGAGGTTGATAAGCTTATATTTATACATATTTTCACACTTCTAATTTAATGATTTTAGCATAAGTATAGTGTTGCACTAATTTTAATTGAATTATCTTGCAAGGTGATTTAGAGCTTAATTGTAAAATTTTAAGGGAGAATTTGTTTTAATCAGTCAAGACAAAAATAGAGAGTCCATGCAGCAGTGGTGTTCTCAAGTGTACCTATGAAGAGGAGAAACTCTAGAAATCAGAATTGATATATATGTAAAGTTTTGTGTTTGATAATGCTGCAGCATTTTGGGCATAACTTCCAACCTATAACTCCCAAGAAATGCCCCTCAAATACTAGTGTTTTGAAAAGATATAGTGTCCTGGGTGCCAAAGCACATGTGAGATCGATCAAAAGAAGGTTGACTTCATTCATGACCACTTTGCTTTCCTTTTTAGGAATTATAACTTCAGAGCAGCTAGGGCCTTCATCTTAGATGGATTTAAGCTTGGAACTCAAAAACCAGCTGCTTTCCCTCCATACTAACAAAAGTAAGCATCTTCCCATCCTCTTGTGTTCTATCCACTTGTTGAGACTCGTGGAGCATATATTACACCTTATTCCTTATTGATGTGCTCTTTCTTCTTTATCAAATCCTAAGACTTACAGGGCACAATACTTTATTGTTATTTGATCTCAAAAGGATATTTAAAGCTAAGAGGCAAGACTACAACTCTTATGTTTACCATGAACCCTAACTTCATCTCCAACCATGTGAAAATTAAGCCACAAATTTTGGGTTAGATAATTGGTAGTGCTGAAGAAAAAGGGAATTCATTTTTTATTCAATCGTAGAGATTGTGGAGGAGGAGTCAGCATTGGGAGGAAATAAGATGGTGGTTGCATTATAAAAAGGGCCAAAGACCATCATAATTTAAGTAGAAGGAAACCGTAGCCTTTCAAGAAAAACCGAATCTAAGAGGGAAGAAGTCTTAGTTACTACTTGTGCTTTCTACTTTTGAAGACTAAGTTCACTTTGTTTTTCTACTTATTCTTTGATGTATCTTTTTTGGATTTCTTTCTTAAGATTCTTGAGTATGTTGAATTTAATTATGTGGGCGTGGGATCAAGATTGATGGCCCGAGATAGTGGAGACACTGGAGAGAAACCTCAAAATAATAAATTCTAGCATATCTAGTGGGACTTTAATCTCCTCCTAGTGTAGAAACCTAGATAACATTATTGAGACATCATTGAAATAGAACAACAATTGGAAACTAATCAATTGTGTTCTCTTTTGTAGAAGAAAACATCAAATGGAATTAATAAAGAACATCCCCACCCTGACATACACTATTGTCTAAGGGGAAGGATTAGTTGTACACTTACCTCAGTCGATCATTGTCATAGGAGTGATTGAAGCTCAAATTAAGTTTGGGACCATCTCTGAGGTCATCCAGTTCAAGAGGGTACCTGCTAGTTCACCAACCAATGTTGTAATCACATAACATGAGTTTGCTTCTCACCTTTCATCAAGGGGAAAGAGATCCAGTGTTATCATTCCTAATAAAAAGAATCAATTTGATGAAGAGCCAAAAGCTATGTCTTAACCTGCAAGAGTATCCATTTTTCAAAGACTAGTCACAAAGTGAAGCTTAGTCTTCAATCACCTTTACCACACTCTTAATGAGGAGTAGCCAAAAGTAAGTCCAAACTCATGTTGATTATCACAAGTAAAGGAAAGGCTACTACAATCTTTAGTTGACTTGGGAAGCCTACCCCTCAAACAAAGATAGTCATTACCATCCCCATCTCTAACTCCTTTGCTTCATTAGATGGCTTAGAAAAGGGTAGGAGTAAGTCAAAGGGGGTATAGTCTTACCTCAAGACTATAGCTAAGGGATGAATAGCTAAATAAGACAATAAGAGCCACAATAAGGCTACAAGCCAACATGAGACCTTATAAAGGGAGACCACCTACACCGTCAGAGTCATTTCTCATCATGACTTTAGAAAGGATCAAGAGCCCACACCTCAGCCCAACAAATCTCTCATTGTTACTCTGTCAATTTTCAGCAAGCTTGTCAGGAGTAGCATTCGAGTGGTATACTAGTTTGCAATCGGAATCCATACAAACTTGGACATAAATGAAAAAGGCTTTCCAAATCAAGTTCGGAGGAGTTAGCAATAGAGTGACCACTATAAACCTTGTCTTAACACCAAAATGTAACAATGAGTCGAATCTAGATTATATCACATGGTGGAGAAATCTCAGTATTAAGTGTGAGCAACCCATGAGCCAATTTAAGGCAATGAACCTAGTATTCGTCAATATAAGGGGAGAATGGATGACACCTTATCTAAATGCCTCTTCTATCCATAGCTTCCAAGATCTCATTATGCAAGTCAAAAAGCTAGAAAGGATTGGCCCACTGACCTTATCTAGTTCACAAAGTTTCAAGCTGGAAAAAAATAAGGTAAAGAAAGTGTGGAGAGCCTTCCAAAAATATAAAGACTACATTCACAACAATTGAGCAAAAGAAACCTCTAAACTCTACCATAAACAAGGGTAATCCTCAAAAGCCACCAACTCTTGGAGGATATGGAGAAGTCGAACGATCCAATGATTTCAAACAAAGACTTAGAAAGAAATATTCTTTTAAAAGAGAAAGAATAAATAAAATCTTCTAGGATGTCCTAAAGTTAGGTCTCCTGTCACTAGAATCCAAGAGGCTAGGTGAGGCCAATAAAGCAAATTATCCAAACTATTGTCCTTACCATAGAGTTTTGGGGCATGGCATTAAAGAATTTTATGTGTTTAAGGATTGGGTCAAGAAGCATTACCTCGAAAGCAAGCTAACTCTCTCAAAGGCACCACTATTCAAAACACCCACCGAACACATCAATCATATTACTATGTTCAAAGATGATGAACCATATACTGAAATTCTCTTTGGGGAAGAAGCACAATATACCCCAAACAAAGGCACTTATTTAACATCTATATTTCAAAAAGGGTAAAAAAAAACTAACAAAGAAAATAACTAGAAACCCTAAAGAGCCTAGGATGGTGATAAAGAAAGCCTCATCAAAGCAAACTACCTCACCTACTTAAAGCATCGAGAAGAGAAAGAATAAAAGTAAGAAGAAGAAGTTGGTTCAGCCGGATGAATATGATGTTAAGAAATCAATTATTCAAGAATATATTGATACTCTAGATGAATATATTCAAGGAGAAAGAGCCAAGTAACTCTTGAAGATTCCTCCCTGACAAACTTAGGGCTTTACTAGAGGACCCTAATGTAAAATATAAAGTAAGTGAACTTTTGGTGGCAACATGCTCTATTATATTTATAGTTTGAGGTTTACAACCAAGCTGATCCCCACCTCGTTGCTTCAATAATAAGGAACTTTAGGGTGCAAGGCAAGAAGAAGTGAATAGATTCACTGAGTATGTTACTAATGAAATAAGAGATCCTGCAGGTCTCCTTGAGGGCTACCCCTGAGATGATTATCTTAGAGAGTGGTTTACCCATGAGTACGACTATGGTATGCTCAAACTATAACTAGATATTATGAAAGAGCTAATCATAACTAACATGAGGTTTGTCAGGGGGCAAATGTAAATATTGAATGCACATATGAAGGCTATGGCTGTCCACATAGAAAGCATGATAAATATGACTACCATGCTCTATGAGAAAGTTAAGAGGATGGAGAAGGCACTAGCAGAAAAGATAAAGCCATACAAAAGACCTTATAGGGGTGGTGAGAAACTACTTACCGACCCTCCTCGAGATCAAAATGATCACTCATGCCACTTACTCTATAGATGGGTAAAGAAAGCTAGATATTTTCGAAGAAAATTATCTAAGTCTATGACCTCTTATCGTATGGCAACTTATACGTCCGAGATGAACGCTGACGAGTTCCTATCCTAGCCTCCATTAGGTAATCTAGCAACAAATGTTGAACCCATTAGGTTTGGTAAGGTCCCCAGTCCTGAAACCTATGGAAGGATAAACTTTGCCAACTTTAGAAGAATTATGCATACAAGATATAGATGGTGAATATGACTTCATATCTAAGTTAGAGTAACTTTATGACTACTTCAAAAGGCCTTACATCAGTAAACACCAAAGGAGGAAGCAAGCATTTTAGAAGAGAATCAAATGAGCTAATGCTAAGGCTCATTTTGCCCCCGTGTCAAGCCAATCTGAATATCCATAGTCAAGCAAGTCTAGATATCTACAAAAGAAATATTATAAATATAAAGTCCTGAAGAAGGTTATGCTAGCAGATGAAATAGAAAGATTCATCCAAAGAGTCTCTAAAGACCTCTGCATGAGAAAATCTCCCGTGCCTAATTTTGATGTTGAATGGGATAATTATTAGTTAGTTACATTCTCCAAGGACATTTAGAAAACTATTGACTAGGGACAAGGGTCCACTACCTCCTATTGCATGATTAGCCTCAGAAGTGATCTCAAAAATGAACCTTATTGGTCTTGTGACATTATATTTCAACTAAGGAGAACAAACTAGGTACAACTTTGAGGTGGAAAAGTTTTGCCTTTGAGACAAGCTTCAATGCCTAAGGATAAGAACATCACCAAGGACAAGGAAAAGAAAATTTAGATAAGGGCATTGAGCCTTCGCACACTGAACCCACACCAAAAAGGTAGAATACAAAATAGTAGTCCACCTTAAGAAGATCCCTGTTATGCTGAGTGTGTTTGATGCCTTGATGATATCACAAGAAATCAAAGATATATTAGTGCATATCCTGTAGAATTCAGCCAACTACCAAGCATATTTTGCTGAAGAGAAGATGAAGGAGTTTTTGTATGCACGCCAAACTCCCACCATCACCTTCACAAATGATGACCTACTATCTAAAATAACAAACCACAACAAACTACTGTATGTCATAGGAAATAGTGATGGGATCAAGATCAATCACATCCTGATTGACCTAGGTTCCTTAGTCAATTTGATGACTCTTCGAACCCTAAGAGCTCTAACTTTGGATATATGTTACCTATCACTTAAGATTATAACCATATAAGTGTTTAATCAAAACAACCAAAGATCTTTGGGAGCCATAACTATCCCCTTGAAAGTAGGCGAGATGATGACAGACACTAAGTTTTGTATGATCGATATTGATGTGTCATACAAAGCACTATTAGGGACAATGTGGTTGCATGAAAATAAAGTAGTGTCATTAACCCTACATCAATGCCTCAAATACTTTGAGAATGGTGAAGAACACCAAATTGATAGAGGTGTACACTCTTGTGATGTTCATAAGGTACATCATGATGATGCAAAATACTATCAGAGATCCGACATTAATAGGGGTCTACTTCCATCAATCAAGTAAGCAAAAGTTTGCTAGCCTGATCTTTGCTCCTCCTTACCTAGGAAGCGACTCTTTACCCAACCTCTTCAAATGAAGAAGCCCTGTAAGTCTGCCTAAGTGATTATACTTCTAACGAAGATCATAATAAAGGTCAAATGAAAAATACTCTCCTTGTTACTAAAGTTATAAAAGGCTTATTTAAGCCGTTAGATGAGCTGAGTATTAATATCATAGAATTAATAACTTTCTACATTCCTCAATGGTGCAAAGGAGAAAAGAAAATATTATATTACAAGCCAATCCCTTGTGCCCCAAGCATACATGAAATCCTGGGGATTGAAGATCTAACAAATGATAGTGACCATTAACCAGTAGTCATGCCTAAATATTTCTTAGACTAGCTTCATCAAATGATCAACAAATATGGCTGTAGATGTCCACAAATAAAGAGAAAGAGAGTTATTTCTACAAGAATCTATGGGATTCACCCTAAGGATGTCCTTACATTCCTAGAAGAGGAAAGAAGAATACCAAAGGACTAGGCTATATTACTTCAAATACCCACACGTTTCTCATGGTCACCATTGGACTTCTTTCAGATATTTAGGATGACCAAATGATATCAAAACCCACTGACACATGCATCGAGGTGGCTATGACTTTTAAAACATCACAAGAAAGTAATATCTTCAGTAGAATTTTACTAGAACTAAAAGAAAGGGGGCATGATGCAGCAAAAATGCCATTAGAAAAAGCTTTGCCAAACCTCACTCGATATAATGAATCACTTGATGAAGAAATAATCCTCAAACCAAAAGAAGCTCTACCAAAACTTGAGGATGGGGGCAAGCCATAGTTGATGAGCTAATGGAGATCAATCTAGGCTTAGAGGAGGACCCCAAGTTGACTTTCATCAACACTCAACTTTCAGAGAAAAGCCAAACACAACTCAAAGTAGTGCTCCAAAAGTACATTGATTGCTTCGCATGGAGCTATAAAGAGATGTCTGGACTAGATCCTAAAGTTGCATTCTATAAATTGGCCATCAATCTCTAGCTTTCACCTCTCAAATAAGCACCTAGAAAGATAAAACTCGACCTAGAATAGAAAGTGATAGAAGAAACGAAGAAATTGACTGAAGTAGGATTCATAAGAGAGGAAAAATATCCAAATTTGGTTACAAGCATCGTGCCAGCCAATAACAAGAATGGCTAAATCTACATTTATGTGGACTACATAGACTTGAATAAAGTATATCCAAAAGATAATTTTTCATTGCCAATAATGAAAATCATAATTGACAACATGGTCGACTTCGAAGTATTATCTTTCCTAGATAGGCTTTTAGGATATAGTAAAATCAAGATGCATCCTGATGATGAGAAGTATACGGCCTTCAAGACACGAATTGGCATTTATTGCTATAAGGTGTGCCCTTGAGGCTCAAGAATGTAGGTGCCACTTATCAAAGATTTATGACTCAAATCTTTGATAACCTCACACACTAGTTTGTGGAATATTATATGGATGACTTAGTGGTCAAAACTAAGTCCAAAGACAGGCACATCCTACACCTAAGAGTGGTATTTGATCGCTTTAGAAAGTATAACTTAAAATCCTATGAAGTATGCTTTTGCGGTATCATTGAAAATTGTTTTTAGCTTTGTTGTTAGACATTGAGGGATTGAAATCAATCCATCTAAGACTAAAACTATCTTGGATATGCCATCACCTAGAAATTTAAAGCAATTGAGATCATTCCAAGGCTAACTCACATACATAAGAAGATTCATTTTAAACCTCTTTGGAAAATATAGGCCTTTTTTCAAGTTAATGAAGAAGGATACTCTATTCATTTGGAATCAAGACTACCAATAAGCCTTTGAAGAGATCAAGCAACATCTCATATAGCCACTATTCTTGACAGCACCCCTACTCAATAAATAAACCTCTTATCCTCTACACGATATCAATGGAAAGATCTCTGGGGGCACTTCTTACCAGAATAATAAAGAGGGTAAAGAAAATGCATTCTATTATCCATGTAGAATGCTAGTGGTGATAGAAAGTAACTGCTCCCCCATTGAAAAGCATTATCTGGCACTCATATTCATTGAAAAGCATTATCAAGTCATTTTAGTATCGAAGATTGATCCCATAAAGCACTTGATGACTAGGCTTATACTCATTAGAAGGCTAGCAAAGTGGACTTTAATCCTCATGCAATACGATATCAAACTCATTCCCTAAAAGGCAGTCAAAGGGCAAGCCCTAGCTGATTTTCTTATAGCTTATCCAACAGTGGATGATTCTCCTCTGAGTTGTGAGCTCCTTGACAAAGAAATCTTTTTGGTCAAAGAAAGGAAACCTTATTGGAAACTGTACTTTGATGGAGTATCATCCATCAAACTAGGATTCAAACCAAAGCTTCCTCAAATGAAAGTAGACATTGGACTCATTTATGTCACTCCAAATGGTGGCATTTTACGATACTCCTATTCCTTCTCAAAAACATGTGGAAATAATGAAGCTAAATATGTGGCCCTAATTATAGGACTGAAAATGGCACTCAATATAGAAATATCACGTGTATATATTTTTGGTGATTCACGATTGGTTATTAGCTAAGTCCAAGGCAAATATAAAGTTCACAAATTTGAGCTCTTCAAATATCATGAAAAGGCTCAAGAGCTTATAAGACAAATCCCATATGTTCAAGGTTCCTCGGTCCATCAATATAGAGCTAACTCCTTAGCCAAATTAGCCAAGACACTGGCTAACCTTGATCAAGGAGAAATTCTAATCACACTCCATAGTAGATAAGTGATGAGCTTAGTCTTTAGAATCAAGCATGAGAGGACTAAATCTAAACTAGTAGAAGAGACCACAGATTGGAGAATACTATTCACTAACTACCTCAAAAGTGGAGAACTCTCAGAAGATAAATCTGCATAGACACAATTCAGAAAGAGGGTCACATGCTTGCTGCTTATCAACAACACTCTTTATAGAAAATTCTTTGATCAATTATTTTTGCATTGTCTCTCAGACAAAAAGGCCAAATAAGTTAGGAATGAAGTGCATTTTGGAGTCTATGAGGCTCATCAATTAGGCCTACAAATAATGATATATATTAAGTGTATGGGCTACTGTTGGCCTACGATGGTAGGAGATTACATCAAATATGTGAGAAGATATCATCTACACCAAATTTATGATGACTTCATCCATCAATATCCAAATCCTCGACATCCAACAATGTCCTCATGGCCATTTGAGGTATGGGATATAGACATTATTCGCCCAATCGAACCATCCTCTTCTAGAGGTCACTGCTTCAAACTAGCAGCAACCGATTATTTCTCTCGGTAGGCTAAAGTGATTCCATTGAAAGAGGTAGAAGTGGATACTGTTATCTGCTTCTTTCAAGAAAATATTTTGTACTGATTCAGTATCTCTTGAAGGATTATTTCTGATAACGAACTATCCTTCAAAAGCTTTAAGATAAGATGATTTGTGCATCATCACTAGAGAATTAGAGATATTCATCCATGTACAATGCAAGAGCCAATGGGCTCACTGAGGCATTCAACAAGACCCTCTCCAAGATCTTGAAGAAAGTTATTACTAGAGGCAAGAAAAATTGGCACCAAAATCTTATTGAGGCACTATGGATCTATTGCTCCACATATCGAACTCCTACCCAATCAACACCATATGCATTGGTGTTTAGGACTAAGGCAGTCTTACCACTAGAAGTGCAAATTCCCTCTCTAAGGATTGTCTTGTAAGAAGAAATCAAAAAAGAAGATAATGTTCATCTTCACCTTAATGAGCTAAACTCCTTGGTTAAAATAAGGCTCGTGGCCTAGTGAAACCTAGAAATGTATCGAGCACAAATAGCTAGGATCTATAATAAGATGGCTCAGTTTAGGTCCTTCTAGAAGGGAGAAATGGTCTTAGTCCTGAAAAAATCCATAATTCCAAATCAAAATAAGAAAGGCGAGTCCAGCCTAATTGGGAAGGCCCTTATATCGTCTAAAGGATATTTGAAGGGGGATCCTACTAATTGATCGATGATAATGAGGAAAGGCCTATGCCACCAATCAACGGTCGATTCCTCAAAAGGTATTATGCCTAAGCTCTAGGGGTAACAATAATAACAACTAAAAGTGTCTATATTTTGTCTATAATGAAATGTCCGACTTCCTCAAACGAAAATGCTCGGTGAAACATGCGCTCTATATTTCTCAAGGCAAAACATGGATACAAAACTCCATCCATTTTGTGTGACAATCGAATCCATATTCCATAACAAAATAAGTCCACTCCCACGTGACAACATTAAATCCACTTTTATATGGTAAACTAAGTCTACTTATTATGGTAAATCAAATCAACTTTCGCATGATAAACTAAGCCCGCTTTCACCTGATAAATTAAAGTCCATCTTTCATGGCTATCAAACCTGCATTTACATGGCAAACTAAATTCACTTTCAAGTGGAAAATTGAAGTTTATCTTATGTGGCAATCAACCCCATATTTATATGACAAATTAAATTTACTTTCACAATCCATCTTGTGTGGCAATCAAGCTCACATTTACATGTTAAATTCAATCCACTTTCACATGGTAAATCAAGTCCATGTTACATGACGATTAAACTTGTATCTATATAGTGAATCAAGTCCACTTCATTATTGCAAATCAAGTCCATTTATTATGATAAATCAAGCTCACTTATTGTGGTACCTTAAGACTATGCATTGTGGCAAGTAAGTCCACTCATTGTGGTAGCCCAAGTCCACTAATTATGCTAAATCAAGTTAGCTCCATATGGCAAACTAAGTCCACTCTCACGTAATAAAATAAATCCATTATTATATGGCAAGTCAAGTCTACTATCACATGATAAAATAAACCCATGATCGCATCGTAGGTCAAGTCCACTTTCATATGGTAAAATAAGTTAATCATCACATGGCAAGTCAAGTTCACTCTCGTTTGATAATTCAAACCCATATAGTCAACTCTTGGAACATTGACATGGAGGTAAGTACTCAAAGTTTATTAATACCCTCTTCTCTTGTCAAAACTCGAAAAGAGGATGTAAAAAAGGCAATTTATTTGAGGTGATTTTTTCACAATCAAATTTGATTGAAGTATGATTAAAATTAAGACTTGTCACTGAATTATGACTCAAATATAGATTTTAGTCAGACTAAAATTGCATTTAAGTTCGATCAAAAATTAATTTTAATTTAGACCTCAATTCTTAAGAAATTTGGGCTCAAATTAAAGTGGATTGAGTGGGTTGGGTACTTAGACCCAGAATTGGGCCTAAAATACATGTAAAATTTGGACCAAAATGGCAAAATATAAAAATTTTATAAATAAGTCCCCAACTAAATAAATCTTTATAAATTGTCCTTAGCTATATTTCCTTACAAATAAGTTCTTGGAATCAGAATTTTACAGAAGAGTCCAATCAAATTCTAAAATTACAAATCAGTCCTACAAAATTTAGTGTTTGTAAAGATCAATAATTATAGTTTGATGCTTGCGAAATATAAGGTTTATAATAAACCCCTCCAAAATTTTGTATTTGTAGATAAATGCATAAAATTTGAACTTTTCGCAAATAAGTCTCTCAAAAAATTTTTTCAAAAGGATCCTAAAAGTTTTTAAATTTTTTAAACACGTTTTTTGTAAAATATTTTTGATTTTGAAAATTATAAAATTATAATTTATCTAATTTTTTGAAAAAAATTTGTAAATAACCCCTCTATATTTTTTTGGTTTCACAAAATATTACAATTTGAAACCATAACAACTTTATCCAAACATGCTTATCCAGGGATAAAACAAATCCATGTTTAACTAAATTTTTATCCTGGTCAAATCTCATCCATAACAATATTAAAACAACAAGTCATCATTCATATCATGCTTTGAAAATTTAAATGAGATCTATCCAATCACCATAAGCTTAAAAAACTCCAGATTCTTGCAAATATAGGAGGAGCAAAGAGGCAAGAACGAATCCTGAAATAGAAGGAAAAGAGACGGTCATCAAGAGATCGTCTAAGGAGCATTTAGAGAATTGGAGATTCAAAGAAAACTAGAATTCAAGTAACAGCAAGCAAAGGAGAAAGTTGATTGATTAAAAGAGTAAGAATTCTCATCTATTTTTGTCTTTCTAGTTCTCTCTCATTGTTTCCCCCTTTCTAGCTCTCTTGGTTATTAGTTAAGTCCTGTACCACCACCTATGCCTCATTGGAAAAGCTGACAACTCTGTAATCTCACCAAATCCATGCCCCGCTAGACTTGCATGGTGAGCCACATATCGGCCTCTGAATAACCTACATGAGCTCACACAGTCCCATGGTTAACGCACCCTTTCTTCATGAGCACAAGCCAGATTGAGCCTAAACAAAAATCAAGTTGAACTAAATTGATTTGAACTTGAACCGAAGTCCATCGAGATGCAAACTAGAATTTGATAAAGGTCTAACACAAGGTCAAACTCGACCCAAACCAAATAAAATCAAACTTGAACAAAAATTGAATCCTAAACATTAAACTGGATAGAGTCAGATTCAAATCAAAATCAATACTGCTCTAACTAGAGTCAACGATCAGTATCTAATGAATTTTCTTTAGAAAATCATTGCTAAGCTTGGTGGATTAAATTCATTATTGAATATTTAGTGTAACTCATATAGTTCCCTTGATCATGCTATAATGTGTTAGTGCAAACTCAATCACCAAGGGTTTGGAACGTATCACTATCTTCTAAGAAGAAGTTAGTGCATCGCAATTCAATCAAGTTTTAAATATCAAGTTAAATCAATTTCAAACTCAAATCAAAATTGAGTGTTGAACTGATTTTGAATCAAACTCAGACCTGAACTATATTAGTCCTGACAAGGCTAAATAGGGTTAAATCGAGTCTCACTGGGTGTGTTAAACCTTCCATAATGCTCTAAGGCTACGAACAAAGGGTGATATTACTATTCTAACTTAAACCAAAATTACTTCAAATAAAACTAAATAAGGTCAAACTGAGTCTTGTTGGGTGTACTACAAAAGACTTTAGCAACATTTCAAAGTTATACCCATCGCCACAAGTAGTTGGTGATACTACTAAATTAAAGAAGTTAATCGTCAATACACTCCAAGTTGTCGGTCACACTTCAAAACTACACCCAACTTCATAAGTTATTGGTGATGCTACCAACCCAAAGGAGTTAATTGTCAATGCACTCTAAGCTGTCGGTCACACTTTCAAGCTATACCTAACCCCATAAGTCATTGATAATGATACCAAACCAAATAAGTTAATCACCAACAAGCTCAAAGTTATCAGCCACACTTCAAAGTTATACCTAATCCCCTAAGCTGTTGGTAATGTTATCAAATCAAAGAAGTTAAAGGCCAACATGCTCAAAGCAGTTGGCTACACTTTAAGCTAGTCAACCCCAAAAATCATTGATGACGCACCCTTCAAGCTAGTCAACTCCAAAAGTAGTTAACAATACACCTTTCAAGCTAGTCAATCTTAGAAATAGTTAATGACGCCCCCCTTAAGCCAGTCAACCCTAAAAGTAGTCGATGACGCACCCCTCAAGCTAGTCAACCCCAAAAGTAGTTGTTGACGCATACTTCAAGCTAGTTAACCCGAAAAGTAGTTGAAGATGTGCCCTCTTGAGCTACACAACCCCATAAGCCGTTGGTGATGCGACAAATCAAACATTCGTTTGAGTCAGATCCCATATGGTCCAACACATGTTCATTCCTTTTTCTCATCTCATGTCATTGATGCATTCAAATCTATGCAAATGTGAAGTGGGAAAGAAGGGGGAGGGAGGGTGTGTGGGGGGGGTGGGGGGTGGTGGGGGGGTGTATGCCCCTACTTTTAAGTCATGTACCATCTTTCTCAAATTAATCAAATAATGCATTTTACTTTTCTTTTGTGTCTCTATTTTATTAATTATATTTTTTTAAAAAAGATTTTTGATAATCATCGAAGTATTTAACAATAGGGGTTTACGTCAGTTGGAAGTGATGTTCTTATAATACTTGATAGGTGCACTTTAAATTAAAATAAATTATGATTTGTGATTCGAGGTCGCTCCTAGGTTCTCTGCTATCTCGAGTCATTGAAATCACTCCCAAAAAGGCCATCCCACAAGCCCACCCAAATTCATCATGACAGCCCAGGGACTCGAACTAAATCAAGCAAATTAAATGAATTTAATTTAAGTAATTTGATCACATTGAAAAAAAATATTGACTCAAATGAATCACTAAATAGACCTAAGTCAATTAAGTTAATAGACTAAAACTCATATTAAACTGGACTCAAATCCAAATTGAGTTAATTGAAACCAAATCAGTTCAGACCCTAATTGGGTTAGATCAAGTTCAACCTGAACCCTAATCAGGTTAGATCAAACTTAAATTCAAACCAAAATCTGGTCAAGACCAACTCGAATTGAATCAAATCATATTCAAATCAAGGTTGAGTTTTGAACATCGAATTGAATCAAATCAAACTTAGACCAAACTAAGTCTAAATTTCAAACCAAATTGAACTAAATACAGGCCTAAACTCGCTCAGTCAGTCAGCCAAATGCTATGTTTGAATAAAGTTAGCCAACAACATGCTTGAAATTGTCAACCATATTTTGAGTGAAGCCAGTACATGCTCAAAAGTCAATGGGAACATCTCAAATTTAAATTGACAATACACCTAAGAGGTTGTTGATTATCAAATCTAAAATGGTCATATAGGCCAAGATTGCCAACCATTTCGAACCAAACTAAGATAAGCTTGAACTCACTTAGTTAGTCAACGAGATGCCCTATTCAAAAGAAGTTTAACTGACAATACACATAAAGCCATCAGTCACACTTTAAGCTTAATCAATGCAAGCTTTAAATTGTCGGTGACACTACAAATCTAATCAGCAATACGCCTAAGAGATTATCGATTATCATATCAATAATGATTAGTATAAGATAAAAATTATTCTTTCAAATCAAAGATCAAAAGAAGTCAACTGATATAAACCAAGATAGTCAACCATAGTTTAAAATTAAGCTAAGTTATTAACATCCACCAAGAATCAGATCAAGCATCCATTCGAGTTAAGCTTCATGCGGTCAAGTGTACGAGAGTAAAGTAGTGGCAAGCACAAGCCTTTCCCATTCTTTTCCAATTTTATATTCTTTTTATTATGAATATAATTTTTAAAATTGTAAAATAAGGGTATGTCCTTACTTAAATTATGTGTCCCTTTCTTTGAATTAATTAATTATGTTTTTTTCTTTATATTTCTATTTTATTAGCTAGGTTTCTTACGTTAAGATACATTTGAGGTGATTTTTGCTACATAGACTTGTATGTTACTAAATTATGGCGCAAATGTGAGTTTCAATGAAGCTTAAATCGCATCCAAATTTGATCAAAAAGTAAGCTAAATTTGCACTTGAATCATTGAAAAATTCAAGATCTAATTAGGTCTAATCCAAATGGACTAGTGGGCTGAATTTTCGACCAGAATTGGACCTAAAATTCATCAAAAATCTATGCGAAATGATAAAATATAAAAATTTTACAAATAAAATCCTAAATTAAATAAATCTTCATAAATTAGTTTTTGTTTGGATTTTTCTTACAAATAAGTTCTTGAAATAATAATTTTACAAAAAAGATTAATAAAATTCTAAAATTACAAATCAGCTATAAGTAAATCACTCAAAAGATCGATAATTATAATTCGATCCATATGAAATCCAAGATTTGCGAATAAACCCCTCTAAAATTTTGCATTTACAAATAAGTCCTTAAATTTTAATTCTTTATAAATAAGTTTGTTAAAATTTTTATTTACGAATAAGTCTAAATTTTGTTCAAAAAGAACATTAAAAGTTTTAAAATTTTATACATAAGTCCTTTTACAGAAAAATTTCTGAAATTTATAAAATTATAATTTAGTCTAATTTTTTTGAAAAAATTGTGAATAAACCTATTTGTGTGATATCACAAAATAGTACAAATTTGATTTCATCCAAAATACTGTGTATTTCATCCATATTTAAATTAAAGTAATTATCCACTATTTAAGTCTCAAATGATTAGTTCAATCATCCACAACCATTTATCATCCAATTTAAATGGAATTTGTATATCCAAAACAAACAAAAGAGCTGATAAGATTTCTACTTCAAAATTTGAATGAATCCAATCTAACTCAGTTCAATTTTCTCGTTGTCTATAAAAGCCCATGAAAACTGTAAAATGGAGGGTGGGGAAAAGAAGAATATGAGAAGAAACAGACAATATGTACGCAATGAGAAGGATTAGTTAGAGCTTGGGTGAGTTCTTCCGCTTAGTTTTTTAGTCTCTTATGCAAGCTTTCTACTCTTGGTTCCTCCCTTCTCCCATTCTTGCGAGGTAACTCGGCCTAAACTACCATCGCCTATGCTCTCCTAGCCAAAATCCTAAGCCATGGCTACCTACGTCGCACCAGCCAACTCCAAATTCCCTGCACCATTCCTTGCTACGCTTGAAGGAATGCCGAATTAATTGGGTTAAATTAAGTCCAAACTAAAAGGACAAACTCAAAGTCAAACTAGAATCAAGTCAGGCTAACACTGAACTAAAACCAAGTTAAACTAAATTGACTTGAACTTGAGCCAAAGTTATGCAAAACTAGACTTAATAAAGGTCCAACACAAGGTTGAACTCGACTTAAGTTAAATGAAATCGAATTCAGACTCGAACTATATTGTCCTAATGGAGCTAAATAGGGTCAAACAGAGTCTCACTAGGTGTGCTGAATCCTCAGCAATACTTAAAGGGCATGAACAACAGGTGATGTTACCACCCTAACTTAAACTATAATTATTTCAAATAAAATTAAATAAGATCAGACTGAGTTTCGCTAGGTGTACTACAAAAGCCTTTAGTAAAACTTCATAGTTATTCCAACTCCATAAGTCATCGATAACACTATCAAATCAAAGAAGTTAAATGTCAATATACTCAAAGCCGTTGGTCACACTTCAAAGGTAGTCAACCCTAGAAGCAATTGATAATATATCTTCCAAGCTAAGCCAATCCAAAAGCATTGGTAACACTTCAAGTCAAACAAAACTAAGGTAGGCTTAAAATCTCTTAATTAGTCAGTCACAATGCCTTGTTTAAAAGAAGTTAATCGCTAATATGCTCAAAGTTGTAGGCCACACTTCAAAGCTACACCGAACTCCATAAACTATTGGTGCTGTTGTCAAATTAAAGAAATTAATCACCAACTTGCTCTAAGCTGTCAGACACACTTTAAAACTATACCCAACCCTCTAAGTCATTGGTGATGCTACCAAATCAATGAAGTCAACCAACAATGCACTCAAAGTTGTTAGCCACACTTCGAGCTAATTAACTCCAAATGCAGTTAACGATGCATCTTTCAAGCTAGTCAACCCCAGAAGCAGTTGACAATGCACCCTTCAAGCTAGTTAACCCTAGAAGCAGTTGATGACACGTCTTTTCAAGCTAGTCAACCATAGAAGTAGTTATGATGTGCCCTTTCAAGCTAGTCAACCCCAGAAGTAGCTAGCGATGTGCCCTTCAAGCTAGCCAAACCTAAAAGTAGTTGGATATGCATTCTTCAAGGTACTGAACCCCAAAAGCAGTTGACGATATGCCCTTTTAAGTTAACCAACTCCAAAAGTAGTTGACAATGTGATTCTCAAAGTTATACCCAACTTATAAGCTATTAGTGACACCTCAAAAATCAAAGGAGTTACTACCTATGCTTTTGTAGCTATGGAAATACTTCAAAAACTAAAGAAGTTATTACCTACGCCTTATTAGTTATAGAAACACTTCAAGGTCAAAAGAGTTATCACCAACACCTTATTGACCAGCAAAAATACTCCAACCCAATGGAGTTATCTCTTGTGCTTTATCAGCTATAAAAATACTTCAAAAATAAAAAAAGTGATCGCCTATGCCTTATGGGCTGTAGAAATACTTCAATGTCAAAGGAGTTATCACCAATGTCTTACTAGCTAACAGAAACACTCTAACCCAAATAAAGTTATCATCAATAAAGTTATCACCTACGCCTTATTAGCTATGAAAACACTTCAAGGTTAATGGAGTCATCCCCAATGCTTTATTAGCTAACAAAAACACTCCAACCCAAATAAAATTATCGTCAGTGTCTTATTGGCTAACGAAAATATTGCAAATCACAAAGTCATTGCCAAAGCATAAAGCTATCAAAAATACTTCAGGCCAATCCATATAAGACACTAGCAAAGCCATCCAATGAAATTATTGAAGCTCAAAGTTATTAGAAACACTTAAAACTCTTGTCATTCCCTTTTGCATCTCATCAGATGATGCCATCAACACCTATCAAAGACTGAGTCAATTTGGATTGGACACCATATGGTCCAGTGCAAGGGGAGTGGAGAAGCAGTATATATCAAAGCTTCTTCTCCTTTCTTTCTCTTCCTTATTCTTTTCATGTTTTCAATAATTTCATATTGAAATTCCTTGTAAAGTGAGGATATACTCTTACTTAATTCATATATCATCTTTCTTCAAAAAATCAATCAAACAATGCTTTCTTCTTTTTCTGTGTATCTATTTTATTAATTAGGTTTTTTACTTTAGGAGGTTCATGACAATTATTGAGGTAATTAATAACAAGGGCTTCCGTTTATTGGAAGTCATGCTCCCATAATGCTTGATAGCGCACTTCAAAATAAATTATGATTTGTGCTTTGATATTGCTCCTCAAGGTCTCTGCTATTCTAGGTGGTCAACTTTGATCCAACAAACTCTGACACTTTCAGTAAGACTAAGTCTAACTCAATCTCAATCTAAGAACTTTTTTTATTTGTGACAGACTTGTGTGCTGTGAAAACTAAACACATAATAGTACTGGTTGGTTACAAATTCTAGCATTCTTGGTGAGACCTAACTTCTCCTCCAAATAGAGAAACCTAATAAAAATGGGCAAATATCAGAAGAAGAAAAGTTGAAAGCTAATGATTGATTAAGAGAAAGGAAATTGGCATCATCAAGTGGACCTTCTTCCCCAATCCACACCATCATCTTTGGTAAAAGTTTTAGGCACACTTCGTCAACTAACGATCACCATAGGAGGCAACCGACATCCACATAAGTACATATCAATGCCTTGCCTCCCACCCAGTGGGTAATCAAGTCCACTCAGAGGGCAAAGACCTCTTGTCCAAGGGGCAGAGACCTCCTATCTAAGGGTAAGGACCTCCCATCCAAGAAGCAAGAGCAAATCCCATTTAAAGGGGCTAAGTCCAAATTCTATTATGTTAAACCTTGATGACTAAATAGTAATCATCATGGGGGCAACTAGAGTTCATATTAGCCATCAGGTTATATTTAACTACATCCAATTCATGCATGATGCTTCTGCTTTCATTAACAGCATCAATGCTGCTAATGTGATACACTTGATCTAGACACTACTCCATTTATTTAGTAGGGATCAACCCTTCACCTTCCACCCTATGGACAAAGATCAAGTCCACAAAGAGGGCATAAGATTAAGTCCACTAAGGGTGCAAAGACCAAGTTTGCCCCAATGGCAAAGGCCAAATTTTATTATGTAGAACCTCATTGATGAAACAAAGGGAAACAAAGGTTTCATTGATATAAACTAGGGCATCAATTTGTCAGAGGCTAAGTAATATGCCAAAGTTAGTTTTGAACTTCCTACAACATACCTAAGGAAGGATCAACAAGGTGTTCAATCGACTTTGAAATGTTAGATCAAACCTAAAGCTAGATTCTATAATCCTGATCTCCAATGCTACAAGGGCTAAAGGAGAACAATGGAAGAATATGGTTCAACTTTCAGCTAAGAAAGAGGCAATATCATCTTTGATAGACTGATAATAGACGAGAAATTAAATCCAAAAAGAAGGATGATCGCCCCAAGTCAATAACATGGAAGAGTCAAATGGTTGCATGAGCTTCAAAGCCACAAAATAAAAAAAAAAACTAGCATATGATGGAATATCTAGTCATATCAAAATTAACTAGTCAAGTATGCATTCCATACTTCTCGAGGCAGAATATATAAAAAAAAGGAATCAAAAAAATATAAAACAAAAAATTTCTTAGTATTTAGATGCAATACCTTCTATCTTAGAGATACGGTCTTTGAAAGTGAAAGAAAAACATTCAAAGACAAGGATGGTCAATAATGAAACATGGTGGAATTAGAATCTCAATACCTCCCCCACCCACGTACACTCTAAGTTAGCTTTAGGAATGCAAGCCTGGTAATATGGTGACCAATTTACAAGTAATTATTATCCTATCAAGGAAACTACTTCAAAAATAAAAGTCCTAAGATCGAAAGATAACCTCTCAGAAATCTCCTTCTAAAGGTAAAAGATCACCTCCCCTTAAAAGAAAGAGAAAAAAAATAAAGACTTGAAAATAAAGTTCTAAATGGATGAGTCTCATATGAAAAACCAAACCAAGAGAGGCGAACTCAAAGAGTAAGAACTAGCTGGCATCTACAACCTTGTAAACCTTGGATCCTCAAAAGAGGAATGAGATTGTTAAAAAAACAAATAATAATAAAAAAATAATAATAAAAAGGGGAAGAAAATTGAATCACATGTCGAAATTAGAACTAACCCAACCTCATTTCGGTGTATTATTGACCAAGAAAGATCATCCAAAGAGTAAGCACCGATTGGCATCGTGGGAGTGTAAACCTTGAAAATTGAGGTTAAAAGGCATCCAAGATCAAAGCTAAAGCTAACAAAGTAACTAACCAATAGGAATATAGTGAAAGTAATGAAGTTGCCAAGAAAATAAGTTCTTGAAGAAAATATTGCACTAGAGAAAAGATATAAGGGAAGGTCGATTGGTGACCTACCACCTTTTGAGACCCAAAACTACCCTCAAACTTTAATAGACCTAACCAAGTAAGTGAAGATAAAAGGATATATCACCTATCAACTAAAATATTTTTAAAATAATAAATCTATAAAAAATTTTCTTTCAAAAGAAAATACAAACGCATATACTTTGTATCATTTACTTCTTCTAGCATCACAATCAAATTTTGAAAAAGAGAGAAAATATCACTCAAAGCTTATGCACCAATTTGGCATCTAGAAGATGAACTATTAGTTTGAAATATTGCAACTTAACAAGCATTGATCAAAGTGTTGGCTCACTAAGTTAGCTGACCGCTACAACATATCCTACTCCAACATGTCAATATGGCATTATAGGAGACAACTCTCATAAAAATAGCAATTTCTTGCTTTATTATTTGTCCTACTAAGATGTGGTATGAACGACAAGGTAAAGAACCTTCAAGGTGTTACTCAAAATAGCCCTCCAATCAATCAAAGTCAAATTGATTGGACTAACTGGTCAAGCCATCAACCACTACCTAAAAGCGATCAAAACTAGGGGCATATCTCTCCCTAGGCTCTTTGATTCCATCACCACTCCAATATAGATTAGGATCTCTTTCCCTAATTGTTTTCAAGTAGTAGTCCTTCCATCATGAATGGAAGGGCTCTAATCCACAAAAAAGAAAAGTAAAACTCCTTTTTTTTTTTATCAAAATAGGATGTTTTTTCTCAAAAAAAAAAAAAAGCACCACACTCCTTTGCTAGTCTATGCAAGGATGAAAATGGGAATTGTTCATGTCTAAAGTATACAAGTATATGCAATAACTCTCTTCCAATAAATGCATGATAATGTTAGGGGGCATATTGCCTAAGCATACATTGTGAATGCTTAATTGTACATTGAATTCATCCTCCAATAAAAGAAGATTGTAAAGGTAAAGTCAAGTCCTCTCGTACTTAAGGAAAGCATATTGCTAAAGCATTTGAAGTGAACAGCTAATTCATTGGGTTAATACCAAGTGAAATTTTCACTTCTTATCATTAAGAGGTTATAGATAATAAAATCAAGACTCTACTATCAAAAACTCAGAAGAAGCATATTGTCGAGGCTTCAAATATATAAGAAAAAGGTGATCAAGGGTTTTTTCTCACCTCAAAATACTAAGGACAAGTAAAATTCTCTTCCCTGATGTTTTGGAGACATCTATTATTATGGCATCCAAGGAAAACTAACATATATGATATTTTTCTATTGCTTCTATAATCAATAGATCAAGTCAAAAGTCATAAAATCTTTGATAAAGAATTCAAATAGGCTACTTATATAGTAATCAAATATGCTACCCTAGAGTGGCAAAACAAAGCTTATCACCTCCAATATGGTGAAATCAAACTTATCACCTCCAATATGGTAAAATCAAGCTCATCACCTCCAAGGTGGTAAAATCAAACTTACTTCCAAAATGGTAAAATCAAATACCTAATTTATGAGGATTACAAAGTCAAACATGCTATCTCTGACATAACAAAATCAAAGTAGCAACTTTGAAAATTAGCCAAGTAAATTCTTTTTTGCATGGTGATCCAGCCTGTATTTATATGAAAAATCAAGTCCACTTATTATGGTAAATCAAATTTACTTTCATATAGTAAACTAAGTCCACTTTCATATGGTAAGTTAGAGTCTAGTTTGTGTGGCTATTAAGCTAGCATTTATATGAAAACTAAGACCACTCTCACGTGGCAAATCAAGTCCATGTTACATGGCAATTAAGCCCATATCTACATGGTGACATAAGTCCAATTTCACATAGCAATCAAGTCCACTTTCACGTGGCGAACTAAGTCTACTTCTATGTGGTAAACCAAGTCTACTTTCAAATGGCAAACTAAGTTCACTCCCACATGGCAACATTGAATCCACTTTCAGGTAGTAAACTAAGTCCACTTCCACATGGCAATTTAAGTCCACTTCTATATGGCAATATTAAATCCACTTTTATGTGGCAACCCAAGTCTACATTCATATAGTAAATTAAATTCATTTTTATATAACAAACCAAGTCTAAATTTACATGATAAATTAAGTCTTCTTCTACATGGCTAACCAAGTCCACTCTCATGTGCTAAAATAAGTCTATCATCTCATGATAAGTCTACTTTTGTGTGGCAATTCACAAACTTGAAATGTTGATGTAGAAGCATATGCTCGAATATTGTTCGCACCCTCTCCTCTTGTCAGAACTTGAGAAGAGGTTGTAAAGGGGGCAATTTGTTTGAGGTGATTTTTGCCACAATCAAAATTGATTAAAATATAATTAAACTTGAGACTTGTATGCTACTAAATTATGGCTCAAATATGGGTTTCAGTTAGACTTAAATTGCATCTGGGTTTAACTAAAAATTGAGCTAAATTCGGACTTAAATCATTGGAAAATTCAGGCTTTAGCTAGACCCAATTCAAATGGGTTGAGTGGGTTGGATTTTTGGACCAGAATTGGGCCCAAAATTCATCTAGAATCTATACCAAAATGATAAAATATAAAAATTTTGCAAATAGGCCCTAAATTGGTCGAATTTTTCTTCCAAATAGGTTCCCAAAATAAGAATTTTGCATAAAAGTCAAATAAAATCCTAAAATTATAAATCAGTCCGGCAAAATTTAGGGCTTGCAAATAAATTTCTCAAAATATCGATAATTATAATTCAATCATTATAAAATTCAAGGTTTACAAATAAATCCTTCAAAAAATGTGTATTTATAGAATTTCAACTCTTTGCAAATAAGTCCCTCAAAAATTTTTATTTACAAAATAAATCTAAATTTTGTTCAATAACCTTAAAAGTTTTAAAATTTTATACATAAGTCCTTTTTATAGAAAATTTCTGAAATTTATAAAACTACAATTTTGTCCAAAATTTTCAGAAAAAATTATGAATAACCCCCCTATTTATGTGATATGACAAAATGATACAAATTTGATTTCACCTAGAACATTATTTGTATATCATCCATATTTAAATTACAATAATTATCCAATGTTCAAATTTCAAATAATTAGTTCAATTATCAATAACCATTTCTCATCCAATCTAAATAGAATTTGTTTATCCAAAACAAACGAAAAGCTAATAAGATTTCTACCTCAAATTTTGAATGAATCAAATCTGTCTTAGTTCAATCTTTTTCAATGTCTATAAAAGCCCATGAGAACCTATAAAATAGAGGGTGGAGAAAAGAAGAATATGAGAAGAGACAGGTAATATGAAACACAATGAGAAGGATCGGTTAGAGATTGGGTGAGTTCTCCATTTAACTTTTTAATCTCTTAAGCGAGCTTTCTACTCTTAGTTCCACCCTTCTCCTATCCTTGTGAGGTAACCTAGCTTGGACTGCCATTGCCTATGCTCTCCTCACTAGAATCCTAAGTTGTGGCTGCCTCCATCTCACTGCTTGGCTCCAAATTTCCTACTCCATTCCCTACCGCGCTTGTGTTGAGTTTTAGATGTCTTGAACTCTAATTAGAGTTTGAGTTAAAGTAGGAATCCAAAGTTGGATTTAGATTTATATTATTAGGAGTTGTAATTGAGTAAAACTCAGGCCCAATAAGAGTCTATAAATATACTATAATATATAGGGCTTATGTGTGGCGTAGTATTGAGGTTGAACGAGAGAGAAATAGAGAGAGAGGAATAGAGAGAATAGAGAGAAGAGAAAGAGAGAGAGTGTTGGCTCTCGTGTGTGGGTCTTTCTAGTGCTTCTCGGTGGTCTCTCGTGGTGGTTCCTCATGGTACTCTCTTGGAGATTCTCTCTGAAGGTGGAGGCGTTGCCGAGGCTTAGAGAAAGAGTTTAGTTGAGTAAGAAAGAGTGAAGTCCTTCTTGTAAACTCTTGTAAAAGCCTTTATCTATTGATAGTGGATCTCTCGTTGTCTTATCTTGTTATTTTCTTTTATCTTGTATTACTTCTCGTTTCTTGTGTTGTTTGAGAACAAGACGATCCGTGAAACTTTCGCTGCGAATCCCAACAATTGGTTGTTGGCTTTATGGTGTCTCGAATCCGGATTTTCCGGATAGCCTTAATTATATTAGGAAATTATTTAATGGGCCTAATCCTTATCTAGATTTATCTTCTACTAGAAGTCTTAAATTAGTAGAAGTCTTATTTGACTCAGTCTTTTACTTTGACTCAAACATCATTAGGCCACATCTATAAATACACCATTGATGTAAGGGTTTCAAAAGAGTGAGAGTGAGAGAGATATATATAGATCAATACTTTCAATACGTCTTGTGATGGTTAGGCTACTTATGTGAGAGTTGGTGATATTGGAGTTTTGTCTTGTTGCGGAAAATATCGATGTCCACCACAATTCACGATATAGAGGAAGAATAGGAAAGAGGAAAAGATAGCACACAAGAGATATATGTGGGGAAGACGATCCAGAGGATATTGTATTGATGAGAAGAGAAAGAGAAGATTACAATGATGGAGACGAAACTCCAATATCACTAATTCTCACAAAAGACTAAGTAGCCTGACCATCACAAGACGTATTGAGAGTATTGATCTATATCTCTCTCTCTCTCACTCTTTTGAAACCCTTACATCAATGGTGTATTTATAGATGTGGCCTAATGATGTTTGAGTCAAAGTAGAAGACTGACTCAAATAAGACTTCTACTAATTCAAGACTTCTAGTAGAAGATAAATCTAGATAAGGATTAGGCCCATTAAATAATTTTCTAATATAATTAAGGCTATCCGAAAAATCCGGATTCGAGACACCATAAAGCCAACAATCTCTACCTTGGCTCGAATCATCTTATTCTCTGAATTTGAATCTTCAATAGATGTCTTTGCCATTACCTCTTGGGATAGGATCAATGACCTTGGATATTGATCAAGTCCAAACAGAGCTTGAACTTATCAATTGGAATCACCTTCGTCAACATATTTGCAGGATTTCTTAAAGTATGAATCTTTTGTAAAGAAATCTCACCGTCTTCAATAATGTCCCGAATAAAATGAAATCAGACATCTATATGCTTTGATCTGGCATGGTACATTTGGTTCTTCGCAAGGTGTATGGCGCTCTGACTATCGCAAAAAATAGGAAGAACATGTTGAGAAAAACCAATTTCACTTGCCAAACCTTTTAACCATAGAGCTTCTTTGACTGCTTCTGTAGCTGCCATATACTCAGACTCCGTTGTAGATAATGCTACAGTTGACTATAAGGTACACCTCCAACTAATAGGTCCTCCACAAAGAGTGAAAAGATAACCAGTGAGGGATCGACGTCGATCAAAGTCTCCAGCATAGTCTGAATCGACATAGCCAATAATTTTGGCCTCTTGCACTGTGTTCCTGTCGAAACATAAACCAATATTAAGAGTACTTTTAATATATCTCAATAGCCATTTCACAGCCAGCCAATGCTCTTTTCCTGGATTTGTCATGTAACGACTAACAACGCTTACTACTTGTGCAATATCAGGTCTTGTGCATACCATAGCATACATTAGACTTCCAACAGCACTTGAAAATGGGATGTTCTCCATGTATGCATGCTCTTCATCTGTAGAAGGACATTGTTGAGCTGAAAGCTTGAAGTGAGATGCCAAAGGAGTACTGACGAGTTTTGAATTCTGCATGTGAAAATGAGAAATAATCTTCTCGAGATACTTGCTCTGTTTGAGCCATAATTTTTCATGCTTTCGATCTCGATCAATCTCCATACCGAGAATCTTCCTTGCAGCACCTAAATCTTTCATCTCAAATTCCTTTTTCATTTTAAACTTTAAATCATTCAATAGAGATATGTCTTGAGTAGCGATAAGCATATCATCAACATAAAGAAGTAATATAATAAACGAGTTATTGGCATGCATCTTAAAATAAACACAGCAATCATGTTTGCAGTGGATGAAATCTTGACCCAGCATAAAACTGTCAAACCTTTTATACCATTGTCTTGGAGACTGTTTCAAAACATAAAGTGATTTGTTCAACTTGCAAACAAAATTTTCTTTGCCTTCTTGGATGAACCCTTCAGGCTGTTGCATAAAAATTTGTTCTTCTAATTCTTCATGCAGAAAGGCAGTTTTGACATCAAGCTGTTCTAACTCAAGATTATGAAAAGCAACTAAAGTAAGTAGAAAACGAATAGATGTGTAACCACAGGAGAGAAAATTTCATTAAAGTCAATACCCTCCTTTTGTGAATACCCTTTTGTAACTAAACGAGCCTTGAATTTAACACCATCTATCTTAGAGAAATCCTCTTTCTTTCGAAATACCCACTTGCAACTAATTGCTCTTTTACCTTCTGGTAATTTCACCAGATCCCAAGTATGGTTCTTTTGAAGAGAATCCATCTCTTCATTCATAGCAGCTTGCCACTAAGAAGAATTCTTATCCTGCACTACTTCTTTATAGGAAGAAGGATCACCATTGTCAGTAACTAAAGTAAAAGCTACCATATCTTCAAAACCATACCTCTCAGGTGGCTTTATTTTTCTTTGAGATCTTCGAAGTGGAGACTTTTCAGAAACTTGATTCTTAGAATTTTCTTGAGAGTTGGGCATATCCTGAATATCTTCTTCTGAAGGAACTACATGCTCCACCTCCACTTGCATTATATCATTGGGATCTTTCTTGAGAAATTTTAGCATAATACTTTCATCAAATACTATGTCTCTCTCAATAATTACATTTGAAATAGTAGGATCGCACAAACGATAGCCTTTGATGCCTTTGGCATAACCCAGGAAAATACACTTTTTGGAACGTGCATCTAACTTATCATTGACAACATGCACATAAGCAGGGCAACCAAAAATCTTTAAAGAAGAATAATTTGCAGGATGACCAGTCCATACCTCTTCAAGAGTCTTGCAATTAATGGCTGTTTGAGGAGAGCAATTCACAATGAAGTATGCTATATTGATTGCTTCTGCCCAAAAATCTTTATCAAGATTAGCTGTACTGAGCATACTACGTGCTTTCTCCAACAAGGTTCTGTTCATCCTTTCAGCCACACCAGTTTGTTGAGGTTTTCCTGGGATGGTAAAGTGGCGTTTGATGCCTTCATCTTCACAGAATTTGAGAAATTCTGTTGATTTGTACTCTCCGCCATTATCACTTCTGAAGTATTTGATTTTTCTACCAGTCCTTTTTTCAACTGAAGTTTTCCACCATTTGAAAACAGAAAATACTTCGGCTTTGTGATGCAAAAATAAATCCACACTTTTCTGGAAAAGTCATCAATAAA